>RJWM01007133.1:0-79896 GCA_004363535.1 Dasyprocta punctata | reverse complement strand
AGATTTTCCTGCACTTTCTTGTGTTCAACTCTGGGTGACCATCATAAAACAGTATTATAAACTCTGTGTCCTATATGCAGTTGTTTTCCCTGTAACTCCTGACTACAACATGGTACAAGGTCACAAAGCCATATACAGAAATCCAGTGTTGGTTTTTACACAAGCAATGAACAACTCAAAAGTAAAATTGTAAAGGCACAAGTTACAACATCACAAAAAAGCTTAAAGTAACATTAGCCATTCAGAAATTGATATGGCATCATCTCTTCTTGTCTTTCCAAATATCTAGTATAAAATTCTCAATCAGAGAGTCTTCTAAGCAATTGAAATGTATCTGTCTATGTGAATATATTGTATATACTTGGACATTTTGTTATGTATTTTTCCAAATCTTTCCTTTGTGTGTATATCATAAATATCGTACACATACAAATACACATATGTGTTTATATTTAAGACTAAAATATATATTTATATTTAAGACTAAAATATTTTTTGCTTTTGATTCCTGAAGAACGTAATTTAGCTGGGCTCTCTGAGGAGAGATTGCTATTGCTCATTGCAGGGTGCCATGTCCTGATGGTCCAGATCAAGTTCCAAGGTACGAAACAGCTTGGGAATCCCAAGAAAATGCAGGAAAAGCACTATTCCACTTGTGATTTTCTTGTTGCAGAAGATAAAGAATGAGTTGATTTTTGATTGAAAACAGATCAGAACTTAACTTCCTGAATTGCCTCTAATTTGTTTCATTTTCAAGCTCTTAAACCTTGCTAGTGTAGTCAGTGGTTTGCTGTGCAGGAGCAGCCTGTGGCAGTGTCGGTTTTCACAGCCCGGGACGGGAGCGTGGCCTCGTGGGTCTTTCTGCTCCCATTTGCACTTTCTACTTCCCAGGTGGCAAAAGCCTGAAGTGTGTGTGCTTCCCTTCGGAGACTGCCTGACACGCTGTCCGAGGTTACACAGGGGTCCCCAGAGGACAGTGGAGAATTTCCCTTGCTGGCTGCTCATTTTCTGTTGCTGTTGCACAGAGTTTGCAAGATGTACGCTGCTTCGACAAGCTGTAGAAATAGAAATTTAGAAAAATGTTTACTCATTAGTAACTAGCCTTTGCATCTAAACAAGAGAATGCAGATTTTCAGGATTGTTCCTTTGGAAGTAACTTCCAGGAAGCGCAAGAGTTACAAACCAGAAAGGCTTTGTCTCATGGAAGGAGGTGATCTATTCGTGGGTCCCCGGGCATTGCTTTACTGTGTTCCTTTTTGGACGGAGCAGGATGAAGTAAACTGCTCTGAAAATGTTCACCAAGAAATACGCCCAGGTTTTCATCAGTGGCCGCAGGAGAGGAGACCAAAGCGAAGACCCGATACACCCCCTCGACCCAGGCTAAACTCAGTCCTGAGCTGGCCGGGGTGGGGTGGGGCAGATGGTCCGGGCTCCCACAGACAGCAGACACACGCAGCCAGGCCTGCCTCGATGCCCATGGGTTACTCACGCTCTGACAGCAGCACCTCTGCGCGGTCGTGATAGCGTGCATGGCACTCTGAAACACGGGCCCGGGCTGGGTGTGGACACTGCTCTACATTTTAAGGAGCTGTCAGGGAGAGGGTCGCGCAGGGCAGGCACCCTTCATCCAAAACTCCACAGTGCTCCAAAATCTGACCAACATCACACCATGGTGGGAAATTCTGTGCCTGGCCTCCGTATGCTAACAATATTGTTTAAATTTACCCCCAGACTATATCCATAAAATGCCTATGAGATAAAAGTGAATTCCATCTTCAGACTTGGTCCCGTCCCCCGGGTCCCTCGCTGTATACATGTGAATGTTCCAAGATCCACAGCACTTCTGTTCCTGGCACTGTAGTGAGGATGCTCTGTCTGTACTGTAGAAATCAAAGGAGTTTATACTGGGGTTAAACCAAGAAGGGTCCAGAAAGAGAGAAATACATTTCCAAATAGCTCAAGGGCCTTCTTCACAAATGAGATTTAAAATAGTGATCATCACTAGTCTTTATGTCTGCCATGCAGTCCAGATGAGAAGGCCTTCCATTTATACCATAGGCAAGTTTACCAGATGAAACTCACAGAGGCCACCGCTACCAGTGTTCGTTGACAGAAGAGGAACCTGACCTTCCAGACTATTTCGACATCCACCTCAGTGTTCAAGTCCAGAATTGGTGGAGCCTGAATTTTTCTCTAATTTCTTTGTGATTTGAAAGAATCATCTACACGAAGAGGTGTTTGGAAATCCGAGTGAATCCTCCTCATGGATTACGGGAGGACAGTTCCCTTCAAAGGGCACAGCACCACGGGGCTGTGTGATTACCCCCAACACACACACATGCACACACTCGCATGCACACTCGCCCACGCCCAGAGCGCTGCTGGTGCTGGCCACCTCCGTCCGTCAGCTTGGGTGACTCCCGCGCTGCCCACGGCGGGGACGGTGATCCTCCCGGTTCGCCCTCCTGGCGGTGGTGGAAGAGAGGGCGCCTTCATCCTGCGTTCCTGTGGAACCAGCCGCTAGAATGCTCTCACCAGCGGCCTCTCCAGGCCCAGCGGCCGAGTCCCTGTCACCTGCTGCCGTCCTTTGCCATCGCCCCTGTCCACTGTGCATGGGATGGCTGGAGGATGTGGGGTGGTTGTAGTGAAATGACCAAATGCCAAGTGCACCTTTCTGGCCCCTGAAGCCCGTGGCACTCACAGTGCGTTCTCGTCCCTACTGGGGCACGGCCGTCACCACCCCCCACCTAGGGACCCGTCCTCCTCTCCCACCTGGACCTCCACCCGTCCACTCAGAGTGAGTGACTGCCCCGCCCGACCCCCCGGCGATGCCACGCACTGCCCATCCCCTCCAAACCTCACTCGGACCCGGGCTCCCTCCACATTCGTCCTTATGCCTTTGAGCTCCTCCCTGCTTCAGCCTCCTGTGCTGAATTCCTTTCCTTTTCACAGCCCAGTAACTTCCTGTTTGTGTCTACAGCACGTTTTGTTCTGACACTGTGGCCCTGCAGGGGCTTCCACCTCGGCCCCAGGGAGTGACTCGCATGGACCCTACTGCCGGGGTGTCTGTATGAGTGCCCAGAAGCAGGGTTGCTGGGTCCTAGGACAACTCCATTTTAATGCTTTTGGGGAACTGTCACTGGTTCCCACAGCAGCCGCACATTTTACGTTCCCACCAGCTGGATGCCCGACTTCAGCTTCTCCACTCATCCAGGCCAATCTATGTTACTATTTGGTTTTTAGTAGCCATCCCAATCGTCGAGCAGCATGGTATTTTTAAGCCTAGAGTGAAATCACGTGTCTTCCTCTTAAAACTGCTCATGGTTTTTTGAGTTCCTTCCCGTGTCACCAGGCCTGCGTGTACCTGACCCGGCCTGAGTATACCTGAGCAGGTCTTCGTGTACCTGGCCCAACCTGTGTGTACCCGACCAGACCTGTGTATACCAGACCAGACCTGTGTGTCTCTGGCCCGGCCTGCATGTGTCTGACCAGGCCTGTGTGTACCTGACCTGACTTCTCCTGGCCACCTTGCGGGCCCTGCATGTCCTGGCCACCTGGGCTCTTTCCCTCATGGGGGACCTCGCCCCGTCCCCCTGTGCGGGCGGCACGCTCCCTTCGCCTGCGCGCCTGCTCCTGACCTGAGGGTCTCTCCCTCTCCCCGGCGTCCTGCTCGCTGCCCTGGCCGCACCGTCTCCCCCAGGGCGGGCTTATCCTCTGCTCTCTTCCTGAGCCTGGTCCGCAGCCTGGGCCCTCCACGGGGCACCTGCAGCTGCTCCCTCGTGGACGCCCCCACAGAGCCTGCTCGGCCGTGACACATGTGCCCAGTGACCGGAGACCCGAGCTCACGTGTCAGCAGCCAAATCCCGAAAGGCCAGCACTTCCCCGTGGCTGTGCCACTACCTGCTTCTGCAGATCACACGCGCTGCGTGTCCCTGGCTCCCCACACCAGAAGCCCGCAGGGCAGCACTGACCGTCTGACACCCCGCAACATTTCCGCGGTGAATATGTGCCCAATACTAAGTGAGTGGTGTCATTTAATACTTACCTCCCTGGGCGCAAAACTGCTAAGCATATTACAGCAAGATTTCTTCTCCCGAACAACTGGCGGTTAAAATTACATGTATTTTTTCCAAAAGACTGTTTGATACATTATAGGTAAGAAAGCACAAACACCATTTAATGGAGGCACTTTCGCTTCAATGACAACAAAAAAATGAACACCCCAAACACTTTTGTCATTGTCCGGCCCAGGCCTCTGTGTCATTTTTACCTGGAATCGCCCCCCTTTATTCCAGTGTCCACAATAAATACCAGAACACCGACTAATTCTCCCAAAACAGGCTTTAAAGCAGTGTGGAGAGCTAATGCGGGAGGGAAATTGGGAAGTTTAATCTTTCTTCCTTTTAATTCCAGCTCACTGGGCTCGGGCGGGGCCCTGGAGGGACCGGTGACAGCGACTGTTCACACAGCAGAGGAGCGGGGGAGTCGTGGGACGCGGGTGTCCCCCACGGCTGGGTCCTCGCACGCCCGCATGTGAGTCTTCACTCACCCCGCTCCGGGTGGAACGGGTCCTTTAGTTTGAATTCTTTCTTACTGCTGTTATATCTGTCCCCGGTCAAAGAGAACAGGGCTGATCAAAGCTAAGGTGAATGTTTCAATTAAAAAATGTACTATAGCTGGGATACGGCTCTGTGGTGCAGCACCTGCCTGGCAAGCACGAGGTCCTGAGTTCGATTCCCAGTACCAAAAAAAAAAAAAAAAAAAAGTGTTGCAGTAAAAGACACATTGCCATTAAGGCCCCTCAGAATACTCCCCTTTGCTTCAGACCCACGCATCCCACCAACCTTGCTGCGGCCTGAAGCAGTTGTGGAATGCGGCCGCCGAGTGCCATCCACTGGACAGGCGGGCTGACCAAATGTGACGTGGGGTCCTCAGCCACCTCATTCACCGCGCAACTTCTGACCATCAGCAAGGTCACAGTGACCTTGAAAGATAAACCCTTTTTTTTTTTTTTTTTTTGTCTTTTAAGACAGGGTTTTGCTATGCAGTTCAGGCTGGTCTTGAACTCACTTTGTAGCCCCAGGTGGCCTTGACCTCATGGCCATCCTCCTGCCTCAGCCTCCCAAGTGCCGGGATCACAGGCATGCAACACCACACCTGGCAAAAGATAAATATTTTGAATCAATTCAGGATATCAAGGTAGGCAGGAGCGCACAACTAAAAACACTCAGAAAGAGGACTCCAGAGCTGCCGCAGACAGTGGTAAGGGTGGTGGCATGAGTGCGTTCAAAGCGAAGGGGAGGTCTGGAGGGGATTAATGGCAATGCATTTGTACTATACTCACTTAACAAAAATCTAAACATTTACCATTGGCACCCCCATATTTTGCTCCAACATTATTCTAGATGTTCTGCAAAGGTATTTTTTAAAGGTGAGATTAATATTCAACTCAGTAGACTTCCAGAAGTGCAGATGTCTCAGTTATTTTCCCGTCACTGAGACACCATACCCAACACCCACAATTCAAAGGAGGAGGAGTCTATTGTGGCTCACGGTTTCAGAAGTTCCAGTCCATGGTCATGGCTCAAATGCAGAATGGCATGATGGGAATAAGCTGCTCCCATGACAGCAGCCAGGAAGCTGAGGGAGAAGGGAGCATCCAGGAGGGAGTGGAGCCTCTGGGTCACACTCCAGTGACCGCTCTTCTAGCCGAGCCCCACCACCAACAGCATGCTTAGTTCTGAGCTTGTCCGTGGGTAAATCCACTGGAGAGTATGGCACCCCATGATCCAAGCTCCTTTCAAAAGCCTGAATTCTGGAGTCAGGTGTGGTAATGCAGGCCTGTGATCCCAGCACTCGGGAGGCTGAGGCAGGAGGATTACCAGATTGCCATGAGTCTGAGGCCATCACTTTGGGGGCCATTTAGATCTAAACCACACCAGCAGGTTACTCTCCCTCTGTAATGTGCTGTGCTGTTGCTGGTGCTTTGGACGACAGCTTTCAGCATGATGCTTGGTAGGCTCAGCAGGACTCGGGTTCTGTTCTACGCAGTACCCAGTCCGTGGAGACGCTTTGACAGCTCTCCTCCCCTCGAACCCAAAGACCTCGCGGTGTCCTTCCTACTTACTGCCCTGACATGTATGGATTAGGGACGTACTGGGACTAGAACTAGAGGGGGATCTCCCCGGGCTGGCTGTGCTTGGGCTCTGATGTGGGAGCGTCCCAGCCAGCTGACACGCGGCCTTGCCTCTGAAGGAGCCCCGTGGTCCGTGTGAGCCCCGTGTGGACGCTCACCGCAGTGACTCCTCGGCCCTGGCTGGGGAATGAGCCGAGGAGGACGGGCTCCCCCGCGCGGTCACTTTGGGAACTGCTCCCGTCAGCTTCCTTACAGACGTCCAGCCTGTGACAGGGAGGCCAATGGCTTGCCTTTTACATCTTACACATCAGTTCCTGTGGGCGTTGGAATGATAGTGCACAGGTCGTCACGGCTTTCAGATCAGCGCACGCTTAAAAGCTGGGGCACCTCGAGCCCCGGACCCGCCCCCCTCCTGGGTACAAACGCGCCCAGTGCTGCCCTTCAGAGTGGCCAGGGGCCGGGCGATCGCGGCCTTGGGTCCTGCGTATTCCCGGGGCTCCCGGCTGAGATCCCGGCCTCGGCAGACCCTGCATCTGGAGGCGCCAGGCCCGGGCCGGGCTGTGGCGGGTGTGGATCTGCCTGTCCTGTCCAGGGGCTCCGGGCCCGCACCCCGATGACCGCCACGCAGAGAATCCTACAGCGAGGCTCCGAGATGTGCGCCCTGTGGAGACGCTGGTTCTGGGGCTCGGTGTCGGCCCCAGAGAAGGCGTCCTGCTGGCTTTGCACGTGGAGCACAGGACGGAGGTCCCGGGCCTGGCGGCCCCACACGCAGTCCTCAGCTCCACTGGGAGCCACGCCTGGCCCCCGCGATGACCCAGGGTGACGTCGCGGCACCACGTTGGGCTTCTCTGCTCTCTCACCTGTCCTGGACGCAGGCTACCTGGGGACGGCGCTGCTTCTTTGCTGTTCAGCTCACTCCCCACGGAGTCGCTCCTGTCCCTCCTGACCCAGCACATACGAGTCACGCACAGGTGTCTATCAATTAGCACAGCTGCAAAATGCAGGTGTGCACCCGTTCACCCCTGCACCTGTCGGTGAGAGGTGCATGGCTGGGCGCAGACGGCGCTTACAGGATGGAAGCCGGGGACTTGGGCAGGACTCTTACGGTCCTGCTACTTGTGTGCGATGAGTTCCATCTTGTGCCATTTTTATTTAAACTTTTTCTTCTGGAATCTGAATTTGAACTCGTGATTTTATATGGATCAAACCATTCCAGTGGACCATTAAACTAATAATGATTGCATTAGCTAATATTTGAATTCTCACAGCTTGTTGGGGGGGGCCCTGACTTCTTTTCTGTCCCTGTTGCTCCCCGGCTGTCTGGGCCCTATGTCACCAGCCAGCAGTGTCTCCGTCCACCACAGCTCTGTCCTCTCTCCTGACCTGCAGTGGCCCTGTCTCTCTGGTTGTCCTCCTGGTAGGATGTGACCCTGCAGGTCTGAAAGCCACTTCCCCGGTCCACGAAAGCCTGACACGCGTTTCCCCGAGCGCGGAGACTGCGGTGCTCTGAGGCCGCTGCTGGTGCTGCAGTCAGGGTTTGCAAGGAAAACAGTTTAATACAGGAGACGGGATTTATAGAATTATTTTGTAACTCAAAGAGTCAAATACAAAAGAGTGCAGGAAATCTGTCCACACACTAAAGACCCAACGAATTCAACCGAAGTCCTGGATTCCATGGCAGCATCCTGCATGAGTCCAGCTGAAGACCTGGAGCCCATGACAGTCCCTCCCACGAGTCCAACCAGAGGTCTAGAGCCCACGACAATGACTCATGCAAGTCTGTTTCATGCATCTGTGCTGGGAAGGCCCCAAGGTCAGCGGTGGAAGCTAGAAAGTCTGTGTCAATGGGGGGAAGGATCTGTGCCAGCAAGCTGAGGGTTCTTCACTGGAGCCAGGAAGCGATGCTCAAAATAAGGACCAGGGCTCCCCCAAAAAGTACCACAGCCATCCTCAGTGACAGTGAGGTCTCTGACGATGAGAAAGCCGAGTACAAACCAGGAAGCCATCGTGACAAGCTTCTCCTGGAGACTGAGCAGCACCGGAGAACCAGTACCACCACGTCCGTCTTCCCCTCCAGTTCACGTTTTATGCTGTTGGCAACGGTCCTCAGGTGGGCCCTCCACCCCAGCACCAGGCCCACTCAGCTCAGCTGGGTGCTGCAAGGTGACCAGCGGGGGCCCCGGTGCGCAGACCCGAGTGCCCGGCCATGGCAGGCGCCTGGTGCAGGTGAGCTTTTCAGTCCCCGGGTTAAGTGACATCGAATGCCCACACCTCCTGTCCCAAGCCTCGGGTGTCTCCAGGAACTCACATGATGAGCCTGCGGGTGATGCACGCTCTGTCATAAAATAAATCCAGGGGACTAAACTGCGAGACTTTCAACCTAGTACACAAAATTAATGGTCAGCTCGATCGGCCACGGAGACAGGCAGGACAGCTTTTAGATCATGCCCTGGGGAGGCTGGGGGCCCCCAGCTCCCACCCACCCCTCGGCCCTTCCTGCCCATGCTCCGGTTACTGCTGAAGGGGGCTCCCACAGCTCCTTCTCGTGGAGAGAATCAGAGGTCGGAGACGGGAGCGCCGAGGTCTTTGGCCTCTTGGCACTGGCTCTGCGGATGGAGTTGGCCCGGGGACCCTTCCTGCCTGGGCAGGGCTTGTGGCAGGAGGAAGACTCCGGACCCGCGAGAGGGGCCGGCCCGGCACCCTGCTCCTCCTGAGCTCTGTGTCCCAGCCCTGGGCGTGCTCTCCCCCAGCCAGTACCCCATCCCGAGCTGCTGGGTGGGTGCCGCCAGTCTTTGCTGGGTCTGCCCTTTCCGGTCACTCCTGCTCAGCAAAGCGGCCCCAGGGGTCTCCCCTCGGCCACTCCTTCCCCAGCTTGACTCCTGTTGGTTCAGCCTGGTTTCTCTTTATTTAAGATGCAAGGAAATGTGCTCCGTATGCACCGTGTTCCATGAATTTGACTAATAGCAATGTTGTTTCGTAAGAGCCCTTTGAAGTCCAAGAAAACTTTGGAATCGTTTTTACGAGACTCTAAAGATCTTTTTTCTTAGGGGCAGGAAGTTATAGTTTGCCAAGAATAAATGAATTCAAATGGCAGAGGGCCGGGGCTGACGGCCTGGCGGGGCGCAGGGATTCAGGGGCTGCTGAGCGGGCCAAGGGCGCTCTCCCGTGCCGAGAGCCGGGCTGGGGCACCGAGCAGTGCACACAAGCATGTTATTACTTTTAAATAATTATTTTAGCATGCCAGTTGTTCTTCATGTAAAAAGTTTGTTTTCTTTCTTTCTTTCTTTCTTTTTTGGAACCACTTTGATTCTACAGTCAAGGGAGAAAGAGATTATCGATTTTACAAATCATTCTCCTTATTGGGATTTGTTACAATTACCGGGAAAAATTTGAATTTAATTTCCTCTTTGGTATTTTCTGAATGTGCTTTCTTCCTCCCTATTAACTTGAGATGATGTGATTTTTAAAAGCCTTATGACCACATTCCGAAGCACGGGGAATCAGGACGCACAACATAATTGACGTTGGCAGCCGTGAAAACCCCGCGGAAACTTCAGAGAAAACATCCTGTTATGTTATGCGAGGACTCTTCATTCCGAAAGATGCTTTTCTAAATACAGTTAATGGCAACTTCTGCTGTCCTGTGCAGACAGGTTATGGTTTATAAACAAACACGCTTCACCTGTCACCTATCTCCGCTGGCTGGCCCCGGCTTCCCTCGTCTAAGGTGTCTGTCTTATTTGCTTATCTGCTCTGTCCCTGCTGTCCCACAGTGGCCACCATGGTGTGTTAGGTCAGCTTCCAGCAGTTGGAGAAGCGTCCTTCTGGGTGTGCCATGGGCGTGTCCAGGGATGGCTGTGTACAGACCAGCAAACTGAGGGGAACGCCTGCCCCGGATGTGATGGCATTGACCAGTAGGACTGCAGCTCAGACAGAATAAGATGGAAGGAGGAGGAAGTTGGCTTATGTTTGAAAAAACTGCATTCTGCTGAAGCAGGTGTGTCTTTTCCTGCCGTCACCTGGGGACGTCGGACTCCAGTTTCTTCAGCTGTCATGGGCTCACGCCAGTGCCTCTGCAGGGAGCTCCAGCCTTCAGCCTGGGGTTGGGGATCCATCCTGGGTCCCTCTTATTCCACAGCTTCCTGCTGCTTGGGCTGAGCGGCTCCTGGGTCCCCTGATTCTGCAGGGTGCATGTGGGCTTTCGTGCCTGCGGCCCTGGAAGCCACCTCAGAAATCCGTACGTGACCCTTGGACATGCGAGCTTCTCAGTCCATGGCATTCCATCCTCTTTCCCGGCCATGTGTTTCCAGCCCTGCACCGGGCCTGGGCACTGCCTTCCAGGGGCCTTGGCCCGCGTCATCGGTCCTGCTCTCCCAACCTCCTCAAAAGGAACCATAGCAGAGCTCCAGTGAGGGACGCCAAGAAGGACACCCACTGTCCTCCGGCAGTGAGACGGGAGCTGGTGCCCAGGCGTCCTACGCCCTCCGTCCGCCTCTGCTGGTGGATGCAACCGGGGAATCACAGGCCCAGTAGATTCCACCACTGAAGGGAGAAGGCTTCCACATCACAGGTCCGGGTGCACTCCTCCGGAGACCACCACGGGGCTGGGAGAACCGTCCTAAATTCATGTAGAAGCACGGAAGACCCTGGAGAGCCAAGGCCACCAGGGGAACAGGAGCGAAGCTGGAGGCATCACGGTTCTGATTTCAAGGTGCACTAGGGAGCCTTCCTAAGCACAGCGGCACAGTCCTGGGGTGAAAGAGACGCACGGACTGGAAGAGCTGGACAGAGACCCCGGAAATAAACCCACAGCCCTGCAGCAGAGTCCTGACAGAAGGGCGCAGACACCGGAGGCCGCTCGGGGAAGCGCGAGAGTGAGCGGGTCCTCACGCTGCAGCTCCGCTGTGCCACAGCCCTGAATGCAACCCCAAATCAGGAAGCTGCTGGAAGGAAGCAGCGAGCAAACATCAAAACTCCAGTGTCCGCAGTGGTTTTTGGGTAAGACCCCAAAAGCACAGGCAACAGAAGCAAAGATAGATAATGGGGTTGCATTAAACTGGGGGGGAGATCCCGCATAGCAGGGGGCGTGATCAGAGTGAAGGGAAGACCCTCGGGATGGGAGAAGATGTTTGCCAAGTATTGGTCTGACCAAGGCTCGATGTCCAGAACACGGAAGGAACTAAGCACTCAACGGAACCCAGAGCCCAGTTAAGTGGGGGTGCATGGGGTGGCATTGAGTGGAAATTTCTCAAAAGTAGAAATGAAAATGCTGGCAAACACATGAAAATTCGCAGTCCTTAGCCGTCAGGGAAACGTGAATCGAGACCACAGCGACGCGGCGTCTCCCTGGTTGGGAGGGCTCTGCTCAGAAAGGCGGTGGCAGATGTATGTGCCTGGGGAAGCGGGGAGGTTCCTGCTCCAGTGCCACGCGGTAGGCGCGTCCTCAGAAACCCATCTAACGCAAGGTCTAGCTGTCCTACTTCTAGAAGAAAAGAAAAGAAAAGATACGCCGGAAAGAAATGGAATCAGCATGTCAGAGAGACCACTGTGTGGCCACAGCTATCGCGGTGCTACTCATAATAATCGAGACGGGGCAGCCTCGGTGTCCATGGGACCAGCGGTCAGGGAAGATGTGGCTTCCGTACGCCGTGGAGTGTTATTCAGCCCCAGAAAGCAGGCAGCTCTGCTTCACAGCGTAAGGAACGGAACCGGCAGACACCACACTCTGTGAACTGTGCCAGGGGTGGGAAGACCGACCCCGGCCTCCCTCGAGGGACCGACCCCGGCCTCCCTTGGTCACAGCGGTGACACCAGTGGTTAAGACGGGCGGAGGAGGGGCTGGGGCTCGGGGCGGTGCCCCAGCGGAGGGGCTCCCGGACCCTGCGGCTCACGGTGGCGGGGCAGCTGGGCTGAGAGAGCTGCTGTTTTTGAAGCACCAGGCAGGAGGGCTCCACAGCTGCAGGCGTCAGGGAACCACAGGAGATGGGGGTGCTGAGCGGGGTCCTCGATGCCTGCTGAAACGGCGCGCTGCAGCCCCCCGAGATGTCCGGAATCTGATGTCAGTCAAAAGTTCCAGAAGCACAGTTGGTGAGGACACCACAGTATCGGCTGTGAGTTAGAGCACAGAACAGCGAGGTTCGCCTGGCCCGTCCTCTGTGCACGCGTCCTGCGTCTCTCGGATGAGTTAAAGCGCTCTCGGGAGCATGGATGGGGCTGATGCGGCACTCTGCCGTCCTGTGTGGGGGCCTCGTGCCCCTGTGGGTTCTGCCACCCTCAGCGATCCTGGACCCAGCCCCAGGGAGCCCAGGACGATGGTGGAGCCCAAGACTCCAGTGTTACAGCTTTCCCGTCATCCCAGCATGCTGGGAGGCTGAGGCGGGAGGATTGCCGGTTCAAGCCCTGCCATGGCAACTTAGTGAGATCTGATTTAAATTAAAAAAGTAATTTTTCAAAAGGGTTGAGTGTGCAGCTCAGTGTAAAGGCTGTGGGTTTGATCTGCAGTGCCCTCGCCCCCAGGAAAGAGGTGACAGGAGGGGTCTCAGCATGGCCGGGGAGGCTGAGGTGGCCGGGTTGCGCTCAGGCCCCTCTGGGAAGTGGGAAGGGTGTGCTGGTGGTGAGGACTGGGGGCTGGCGGGGGGCAGGGGCTGGAGGACCCCACAAGCTGACGTCATCCCCACCCTCACAGGGAGTGCACTCAGTTGTCCAGGATCAGAAACCAATCCCCTCCCAGCCCGCGCCCAGGGCACCCAGGACCTGGCTGTGAGACCCACGCAGGAGCACACATGCAGTTACACACATCACGTATGTAAAGCCACACGAAACTCGCATGGGTGTGAGCATCGCTGTCCCGCAGAGGAGCGTGTGTGGACAGAGGAGGGGGAGGGCACTTATCTAAGGACAGCTCCTGCCACGAAGGACGCTGGCTGTGCACCCCTCCTGCTGGGCGCCCCATCTTCTTGTCCCTGACTCGTGAGATGGGGCCGCCCACGAGGCCCCGTGATGCTCGTTTGTTCGCAAGGTGAGAGTTTAATGTTAAAACCCGCGGCCGGAAGCTCCCGTGGGGGCGGAGGAGGAGGCGGTTAAGTGAGATCCACCTGAGTCCTGTTTTGTTTTGGTCGCCTAAAGCATGGTTTAAAAACTGAGGCGGGGCATCGTGGAAGAGAATGTGTGTGTCACAGTGCTTGGTGTCATTGAAGGTGAAAGCTCTGTGCACACGTGTGTGTGAGCGTGTGCCAGTGTGTGTCCCACAGCGGGGCGAAGGAACGACCTAGGCTGGCTGGTCCTGGCGAATCGTCCTCTGAAGTTCAGGCACTGGATTTATGTGGGTGTCTGCTCTTATTTTCAATTTCACGCTGACTCCTGAAGTCTGAAAGAACGGACGTGTTTTCCGAGGCTGAGGAGGTTGCTCCCGGCCAGCCCAATGGTGAGCACGGACACCACATTGATCGTCCACCGTGTCCCCTGCTGAGCTGTGTCCCACATTGTCCTGTGGGTGGCTCATGGGTCAGAGCACCCTGAGCTGCTGGAGAGGGGAGTCTGCACCCGGCTCTGCTTCCGTGAGGCCTGGCCCCACGGCCGCGCCCACTGAGTCCAGCCAGTCTTGTGCCTGAGAGTTGTCATGCTCTTATGACTTGCACGTTATTTCTGCTGCTTACTTGGCTTTCTTGTCTTGTGCAAGCTCCTGACATCACCCTTACTTGTGAGCTTGCCAGCCCTTTCTTGGGGGCTGAGTTTGGTGAGTTCGCATGGGCCATTTCATGACCACTGTAGGAGGAATAAGGCCAGGCCCTAGCTGAGCGCAACTAAGTATTTGAGAACGGTGCAAATTCAAATGGGGTGGTTAGGTTCTGATGTGCACTACTTGCACTAAATTTCAGAAATGAGAGCTAGGGTTAGGCTCGGATGGTTTGTGATAGAGATGCCAATCTGTATTTTATGATATCTACACCAAACAAGGAAATAACTGAGGTGAATACCCTATGAGATCTGAATTGGGGAAATCAACTTCAACGTGCAAAGCGACCTTTCGTACGGTAATTAGCAGCACACTAAACTAGTCAGCGCAAGGTGATGTTCCTGCAATTTGCCTCCATTCATTCACCTTTTGATGGGAAGAACAGCCGTGACATTAACAGTTGGTGTCTGGCAAAATAGAAAGAGCTGGTCATTGCCTGGAACAAGCTTTATGGTTTGATTTGCAAAAATGTCATATGCATTTTTCTGTAGAAATCTGAACAAAAATATTTTTTTAAAGGTTACTGGGGAAGAGGGGCATTGTTGAGCTAAAATTTTAGGCATCCACACATCAGTGTACCTATGAAGACAGAGGAAAAAGCTTTTGTCTCCAAGAGTCTGCGGAAAGGAGAGCTGCAAAATCCCGGAAGTCAGAGTGCACAGAACTGGTACTTGAAACGTTGAAACCCAATACATATTTCAACAAATTAATGCTTTTACAGCCGGAGTAGTTCATGTGGAGAAGAGGAGTTCGTCTTCTGTTGCATCTTCTGCGGTTTTCAGGGGTGCAATGATTTGCAGGGGAGGTGCTGAGTTGCAGAACGGGCCTTTCCCCAAGTGGACACAAGAGGGCGCCAAGCACACAGGAGCGGATGGAGATTTTTATGGACGGAATAAACTCTGGCACTCAAAAATGAAGCCATGTTTATTTTATTCTGAGTAATACATTATGCACCTGCTTGTTTTATTTTTTAGACTGATTTGTGTCAAATGACTTTCCAGAAATATGACATGTGTACTGGATTCAGGCAGAACTAATCTTTTAGTGTAGAGTAGTACTATTTTGTTCAAACTATGTTTCCTGATATAATGAAGTTTTACTTTATTGGACTCACTCCGCAGGGCGTTAAGAGAGTGTAACAAGTTGGCACACACTTTTGCGAGCGTTTGGTCTCTGTAACTTGCTGGGAAATGGTTTTGGTCACGGAATATTACACACATACACACTTACACACACACACACTCCTTGCTACAGGCAGAGGGTGGTGAGGCTGCGTCCAGAGGCCTGGGGGCCTGCTCCGTGGGGCTGAGGCTCCTGGGAGGGGCGTGGAGAGCAGCCCCCGAGGGACTTGGCCCGTGAGCTCCGGCCCGTGCCACGGCCGCCTGGGCCGGCGGAGCAGAACGCCACAGCCCGGGTGGCTGCAGCAGCAGAGCCGGCGCCGGCCCGGCGGTCTCTCCTGAGGCCTCCCTCCTCCTGCACACGGTTCTTCCCCTGCTCCCGTGTCCCCGTGGGAGCCCACGCGTGGCCGCACGCTCCTGGTGTCTCCCTGTGCGTCCAGGCTGCCTCCTCTCGGGGCCGTGGTGCACACTGGCTGAGGCCCGTCCTGGAGGCCTGAATCTCCCTGAGCACCTCACTGAGACCCTCGGGCCGAGCGCGTCAGCCGGGTGACGGGGTGGCCCTCAGCCTGCAGCGCCGCGGTGCCTGTGTGCGGAAGCCGGGGATCGCGCTGGGGGGGCGCCTCCCTGCATCTCTGCACGTTTGTTGACTGGCTTCCGGTGATACAACCACCACGGCCGAGCCACGCGCCGCGTGCTCCGAGGAACGGAAGGCGCGGGCTCCTCTTGAAAGCCTCTGTGAGTCCCTCGCTCGACTGCCTGGAATCCGCCGCCTCGTGACAGGTAGTAATTAACTGCTGAAAGAAAGGCATAAATACTTCCTTTCCAGCACTGACATTATGTCCGTCTGGTGAAAGAGAAGGAGAGAGGCAAATAAAGAGAGTTCAGGATATGCTAAAATTTCTTTGAAATAATTTCATTGAAAATTAACAAGCTGATGATTGGCAAAACAGATTCCAATTTACACATAATGGCCAATCATCTAGCTTTCCTGACCCTGGATGAAATCCCTCCTCCCCAGAGCGCTGGGCTCTCTACTCCGTCAGGATGCTTATCAAGGGCTCTGGAGGTTAATTTGCCTTTCAGATTTCAGCGGCTCAAAGATAATACACTTAACCCAATTAGCAGCATTCCTCGTGATCACAGTGTACTTTCCTCAGCCCGGCAGCCCCACCCTGAAGTTCTCCTGTGCTGCTCACCCTTTCCTGGGGGTGCAACAGCCGGGTTCCCCATAACCGGGCAGCTTGCAGCAGGGGCGCTGCAGACCAGGGCCTCCGGTCCCGTGCTGGTCCCGGGGTGGCTCTGGGGCTTGGGGAAGCGTCTGCGACCACGCGGGCACGAGGACTGGCCCTCGGCATGATGGCTGCTGCAAGCACATTCTCCTGGAAGCATGTTCCTGTTTCTCCAGCTGCTGATTTTCTTTTAACTTGTATTTTTTATTTAATTGTTTTTAAATAATATTTATTTTCATCAGTCCACGTTTGCAAGACACAACGATCCCTTCTTTGTGGGCGCCTGTGTGTGCCTGGGACCCCTCTCATTTCCTTCTAGCCCCCTTCTCGCTTGCGAAAGATCTCTCTCCCCGTCTCCTGCCATCTACGGATCTTTAAATCTGCAGTGCTCATCGGGCCCAGGGCTAAACCGCAGGGCAGGGAAGGCCTTCGGGCTCGAAGCCCGCTGTCCTCTGGGCCGCCCCCAGATAGACCTCCCGGCCATCGCCGTCCCTCGGAGGATGTCCTCTGCAGGCTACCGCATCGAGTTCCTGATACTTTCTTTCTCACACGCCTTTCTGAAAATCCTTGCTGTTGGCAGGGAATTAACTCATGAATAAATGGATAATAATAACGGCTGACATTTCTGGAGCGCTGTTTGGCAGGCGCCGAGCCGAGGGATTTGCCCGCATTATCTCGCTTGATCCTCTCGGCGGCTTTGTGAGGAAGCCCACTTCACAAAGGAAGAGCGCGAGCCGGGGGAGGAAGGAGCCCGTCCTCGGTGGGTCGCAGGATTAGGGAGCAGAGGCGTGACGCTCAGGTGCAGGAGAGCGGGAGTGGGGCGAGACACACGCGGGGCTGAGGTCACGGAGCCAAGGTCACCATGTCACTGGGCGGAGCAGGGCGCAGCGCGGTCCTCTGCTCGGGAACTGCACCATCCGGGGCCCGTGAGCCTGTCACGTGTGCGGGGGCTGCTGGCCCGCCGGGCCCGAGGTGCTGTGTCTGCAGGGGTGCGCTCTGACCCAGGCAACCAGGGTTCTGGGGAGTCCCCCAGTGGCCCCAGCGGAGCCCGGTCTGGGACCTGCTGGCCTGGCCGCGCAGCCAGCTGCACCACGGGGACTGTGCAGCAGGACCGTGGCGACTCCCCTGATGGCAGCGTCTGTCCCCGGCACCACGGGGATTCTCAGCAGCCCTGGGCCACCGAGGTCGGGCAGCGGCCCCAGCGCTCGGCTGGGTCTGTCCCCTGACTGGAGGGAGCGCAGACTCCTCAGAGGCCGCAGCTCCCGGGTGGCTCCTGAGCCTCCTCCCTCGGGGTCCCCTCCCCGCCCAGCCCCTCCTCTGCAAAATTTTGTTCTCCTTTTCCACTGGTTTCTTTTTTTTGCTTGCTTACATTATTTCAGCATTTACTAGGCCTTGCCTGTCACTCATTTAGCTCCCTGATTAAAATTTGACAAGCTCAGTACCTAAAGGAAAAAAAAAAAAACTTTTTTTTTTTTTTTTTTTTAAGAGCAAAGGTTCCAATGTCTTTGGTGCACTGATCTGACCGGGGATTTGCTCCGGTCCTGCCGTCCTTCCTGAAAAGTCCCGCTCCGTCTGCGGGAGCCGTTTGCCGGGCCCTTCCAGGCCGCATGCCCTACCTCTGTCCCCAGCTCGGCCGGCCCTGCTCCGCGGAAGTCGGGCCGCCGTGCGGAAGGCAGAGTCCCTCGCCTGCCCCCTCTGCTCCGTGCGGTGTCTGGCTGTGCTGAGCGTGCTGAGAGGTGGAAAGAGACATTACTATTTCGGTTATCTGTCTGTTACCGCATGCACGTGGCGGGGAGCGGGGCTTCCCTCCCAGTGCGCGCCTGCAGCAGACGGGGCTGACGGCGAGAGGTTTGCAGAGCAATCGCAGCCATTCATGTACACTGTACATATTGTTAGAGTTTACGTATTTGGACAATGTTAGGAAATTATAACGGTGGTTTAGCCAGGGAGCCGTGAGGAGACAGTTAAGGAGAAAGGGGAGGTAGGAGAAGAGAAAACGGAATTAAGATGTGAAATGAATTCCAAATGCGCAGCCTCGGGGAGCAGGGCGCCCCGCCGAGGGCGCGGGGAGCAGGTGGAGGCCAGGCCGGGGTGCCGGGCGGCAGGGTGCGCGGGAGCGGGGCTGGAAGCCGAGCCCGTGGGGCGCCCCAGCAGAGGCCACCCCGGTGTCCCGGCCCTGGTCACCAAGGTCCACGTCACTGTTAGGGCACAAACGTCCCCGCGGGCACCCAGACGAAGACCGCGCGGCCTGGGACCGGGTTTGCAGCAGGCGGGCGCGGGAGCGCTCGCGGGCGCGGCTTCGCCCGGCGCCGGCAGGTGGCGCTGTTGCCGGCGTCTCCCCGGAGCCCTGCAGAGCTCGCTGTGCCCTGCAGAGACCAGAGCAGCACAGAGCAAGCGTGTGCAAGCGTGTGCACGCGTGTGCAAGTCAGCAAAGACCGGACCCGGCGCTCGGCCCCCGGGCTGGCCGGCGGGGTCTCGCGGGGCTCGGTTTGGACTAGGTTTGCAGTATGCTTGAGGAGAAGTCCTGGAATTATTTCACCGCACTGTCACGCCAGCAGTATGGGAACGGCGTGGAAATAGCTGCGTGGCTCTCCTCCCTGGATGTGAGAAGCCGCTGCCTGGTGAGGCAGCCCCGCGTTTCCCGGCTGCGGTTCCGACCTTACCACGCGGGGAGAATTTATTCACATCATGCTTCAGACAAGGAACCGTAGACGAGAAACATTTTGGTCTTACTTTGAGTAAATCTGAAACAAAGCGTGTCTCACACTTAAAATGCCTTTGCAAGAACACATTTCTTAGCTGGTTCTTTCCAAAATTTTAAAAAATTAGATGAGTATCTAGCAAGTTCGGCTGGAGGAATAATTCCTAGGCCCAGAAGGGAAACAGCTGTGTGTGCGGGGGTGCGTGTGTACTGGGGTGTCAGTGAGGAGCGGCAGGGGTGAGGCCAAGGTCAGGGGAGGGGGAAGGCATTTTAGCTTTGGTTATTTTAATTTCATACTGAATACTGAACTCAGTCACATGCTTTGATTAAATAAGACTCTAAAGGCAATTTTCCTAAAAATCAAGAACACATTTGAATATAACTTTGTAAAATTAACCAGTAATTACAGACTAAAGATATATTCTGCCTTGCTGTTTAAAAAACTGCGTTTGGCATCCTATTGAATTTTTAATTCCCTGCACTTATCCATACAGGTGAGTGTATTTCATACCAACCACATATGACTGAGACCCCTAAAAAGTGAACACATGACATTTCTGGTTAATAATTATTTCAGCAACATCTCCTAAGCATCTTTTCTATCCTAAACAACGAGGATTCTGATTCAGCTCTTCTGGATCCCATAATAACAGATGGATGGTGAGATTGTTTACTGCTGCTTCCCACAACTTCCTTTTCGTAAATACTATATTATTTATGAATCAGAAAAGTTTCGGAGAAGCCTCCTATCTGATTACTGCTTGCTGATGAATGTGCATCAGAGAAACTTTCAGCCTAATCACACCGGTTTGTTATAAAAACTGTTGTCATTTCCAAGGCTGAATTTGTCAACTGGTTGTACCCTTTGTGCACAGAGACCTTGACAGGCAGACGGCAGTGACTCTGTCCCCAGGAAGCAGGTGACAAGGACCTGACTGCACTGAAAAATTAAGGTGGACAGAGAATCAAAAGTGTTTCACGGACTCTATTAGTATGCCAGATACTTTAAGATACCTTTAAAATGTGCCTTAGAAAATATTGGAAGTAATTTTTTTCCAGCTGGTTTATATTCATCTTTGTGGAAACCTGGTATCTACTTCTCTGCAGCAACCTAGTAAATGGACTTTATAGACATTTTTGGTCACCGAATGTGACATTTATAATTGTTGGTTTGAGTGTCTTGTAGGAATAAATATGGAAAAAGAATGACACTAAAATGTACCTCTTTGAGGTTTATTTGATCCAGCCTGATTTTATAATTTACTTTAGCAATACAAGCAAGTTTCTTTTCTGTTTCTCTCTCTCTCTCTCTCCCCCGTAGGCACAAAGATATCCATGCAGACAGGCTTTTAATTAGGCACAAGAAAACACAAGACAAAACCAAACCAAATCAAACAGAAGTCCCCACTGCAGTCAGCCCTGTGCAGGACCCTGGCCCGGTCCCCGCCCTCCGTGCTGGGGAATGACGAGCAACACCACCATGATTCCTTCACCCTCACCCGGATTCCTAACATGTTTACAAAGACTTGTCGTCAGGTGCAATTCTTTTGGGGCTGAATCTGAGCTAGTTAGGTCTGTGTGTGTGAGACAGGGCCCGTGATGTCATCCAAGCTGCAACAGTCGGTGTGCTGCCCGTGAGCTGGCCTGTCCTCTCCCTGCCCCTGGGTACCGTTCCCCCAGGGGGGACCCTCCTGCGGGCACCCTGGGTGCCCAGCCTAGCCAGGACGGAGTGGGCGAGAGATGCTACCGCAGTTTCCTTTGTGGAATACGAGCATCTGGAAAACAGAATTCCAACAGTCTTAGCCCATCAGCAAATGGAAAGAAATGACCCAAGAGCGCAGGTAGCAGGCAGGACTGGCAGGTGGTGGAGAATGTGTTCACCCAAACCCTGGTTCTGTCCTAATTTTCCCCACTCAAACCATGTGCTTTTATCACTTGCTGGTGATTCTCTTCCCAGGATCTGCAGTAACTGGAAGGCGTGCCGACTGTGTATATCCCTTCCCTTCCCCAGCCACTGTACCATGGTTTCAGAGTAACATGGGTTTGTAGTCAGAATAAAGAAATCAACACTTTGGATGAAAATGTGTTTAAAACAATTCTAAACAAAAACGAAAACAAAACCAGAACACGCTTTCTCAGAGAAAGGGTTTTTTTTACTCCCAAAGTAGAACAAAATTTCAAAGCTTAAGCTTTTAGGTGTATTTGCAGTTAAATTGCTATTTTTTTTTTTAAAAAAACATTACCTTGCTACTTAAAATGTATTTATGAAAAATAATAACCTTTAGATTAAAATCTAGCATATACCTATTACATTCTGATGTACAGCGTCAGCTTCTAGGTGGAAATTACTACTTCCATACACAAATAATTTTATAGTAGTCGTACATTCATTTTAATAAGGCTTTCACAATATACCTAATTTTATGTAAATGTTATTCAGATTTCCATCCAAGAGTTTCGTAGGGGAGGTTAAAGGGTGCTTATCTTGATTTGTTAAAATGTACTGTTAAAATTAAGCAGTGACAAATATTGTGACTTTTAAAATTGTTTTAAATGGCTGTATTTGTTTGTAAGGTTTGTGTTGATCTACAATATTTTAACTTTTTAAATGTAACCTAATTTGATGAATTGTTCATACAGGAACTGTGATCAGAAAACGGATCTAGTAATTTCACAAATTCAACAATTAGTTTGTATTCTTAGTAATCCCCCTTTCATGAGTATTCAATGAAATCAAATGTTGTATACCATACTTGAAAATTAATGAGTGAACATACAAAAAGAAAGTTAGATATTTTATTTTTAAAAAAACCACTCTGCATGTGATTATTGTGATATTTGTGCTTAAAATGTATTTTTTGTGCACAAAATCTTATGTTTAAGGAGATCATACATTTATTTAGAATAATTATAGTAAGAATAAATGTTTATTTAGAATAATTATAATAAGAATAAATGCAAATTGACAAAGAATGTTTCATCAGTTTGTTTAAAATGTTATTTTAAGGACAGCAAAGAGCTCAGAAATGTCTCTCCATCAACACGGAGCTATTATATTCTTACATGTTACTTATTAAAAGTAATCAGCAAAGCTAAAGTGTAGATAAGGCAGAGCTCTAAATGAAACCTTAACTGAAAATTCAAAAGTGCATTTCAGAATCAAGTATTAATAGAATAAACTTAATTTTAGTTTCTCATAAGTGCAGCTGCATTTTCTATTTAATTATGGGTTTTCAACAGTAGTAATTTTTCCTTGACCTACTCAATCTCAAAAGTCAGAAAATTGCTTCTTTTTAAAAACTAACAATGGCACGGTATGTTTCCAAAGAAAAAAAAAAGACAAATTACAGAAAACCATTAGTTTAAGCATATTTAAATAACCAGGAAAAAGTTCTAATAAAAACTTGGCGAAATAAGAGTAAAAGTTATGAGTTGTTTTTATTTCATGGTGTAACATGGATGTTAAGATATTATATTATTATTTGCTTTTTTCTCCTAAAAGTAAAATTAAAATGTGCTGAATAATTATAAGAAGCCCAGCGCATTAAAGCTGCCTTGTTTCTTACTCATTGGTAAAAGCATTTAATATTATAACTGTAATTTGTAAATTTTACAGATCTCATCTGCAGCTTATTTAGTAGGTGAATCAAAAAAAAATGTTTTAAACGTGAAAAATTTAGCTTTGAAGAATTGAGAAATAAGATAGATAAGGGGAAAGCAGAGCAGCGGCCTTTGAAAACACAGTGAGATCAAAGTCAGAATTTCCAGACAAATGCAGAGAAAGAAATGTTTTGTCTTAAAATGTTAAGTGATAGTGAAGTGTAAACAGGTTTGTCAGAATGAAAAGCAAAATAATCTTCCTGATTTAGCAAAGTGGGCTTCTTGACCACAGAGCAGAAGGGATAGGTTTTTTTGTTTATTTGATAAGGATTTTATGGAATTTGCTTTTATCGAACCATTAACTGGTCTCCTCTGTGGTCTGCGAATAATTTGGGGGTTAGGCTTCTGATCACTGACTGATTACAGAGAGAAAAATTTAATCATCGAGGGATAATTATTCACTGTTCGATTTTCTTTTATCATGTTCAGGAACTCTTGTGTGTGTACTGCGATTTCTCCTGATTCTGAGAGGGATTTAAAAGCAGTTTGCATATAAGTGAGTTAAACCTGGCAGAAGAACGTTCTTCCTAGATCTTAGTTATTAATAATTTTCTTTTCATCATTCGTGGGCCCAGTACAAATAATGTCTTCAGCACTGGAGCATGGTTTCAATACTTGGGTTAATCAAAAGGGCCAGGTGACAGATTCTGAACTGCGGGTACCTCCCGCCCAGCTCTCCTGGGAATGGTCCACCCAGCCAGGAAGTCAAGGGAAGGTTTTAATAGAAATCAGGGCTGCTGAGACATTGAGTGCTTTGATCTCTGCTAATTTTGATAGAGCTGATATCAATCGAATGACCCAGAACCTCTTTCCAAGTGCAAAACCCCGGGTTGCCTGGAAGTGGCCTGCTCGGGTTACCGTAAACTCTGTGGGCTCCGCTGACGCTGAGCTGCGCCCCCAGCCCCAGTTGGGCGGTCTGTTTTGTAATTTACTCAGCGAAGCGTCTCTTACAATCGGCTGCTGCTGCTGCCCGCGGCCTGGGCACGTGGCCCCAGAAAGGTGGCAGTGGGGTCCTCGACAGTTCCTTCGGAGGCTCTGAATTAAACCAAACCCTGGTGGTACGAAAGAAGAGGCTTCGCAGGCTGGGGAGGCGGCGGGATTCAGTCGGAGGCCGGTGGCGGGCCAGTGGAGGGCCATTATAGCCTCATTCCCGGGATAAAAACTCACATGAAAAGGGTTCTTTGGAATAAAAGAGACCATGAAAATCTAAGTGAAAAATAAATACACATTTACACCCAAATTCTTGTAAATTATCAACCTGTCAGAGGCTGACCTGATGCGTCACAGGGGCCACAAACGTCGGTCCCAGCGGGTGACAATATGCTGCATTGTGCTCGTGAGCAGTGGACCATAAAACACACGCACAATAATTTTAGGCGCTCTCTTTATGGCGTTAGGAATGTCATCCAGGAAGTCCTCCCAACGCGAAATAACCACAGATCTAACGCGATAGTGTTTACCTCTTCATTTGTCAAGCTATAATGAAGTTAAAGGTAAAAAAAAGCCATCTGTCTACCGCAGCAGGACAGGGCCACGGTTTTGGAGTTTGGAGCAGGAGCTCTGGGTCCGCCAGAGCTCTGTGTGTTTCTGCGTGGCTCTCGGAGCCGAAGGTGACCTCCGGGCCCCGGGCTGCCCCAGCCCTGTGCCTCCGAAGGTGTGGTGAAAACGCCCTTAGACTTTGCTTTTCGTGGAGAAAGCGTTGCTCCAGTTCTCAGCGAACCGGCGCTTTTATTCTCGAAAGGCAGCACGTGCTCGGCTCGGGAAGCCTGCAGAGGAGCGTTCCGGAAGGCACCGGGGAGTCAGCGGAAGGTCACCCGGAAAAGGAGCAGCGGCACGGCCGGGATGGAGCCTGAGCTGTCCCCACGGGGCCAGGGAGAAGCGGTGCGCACCGAACTCGGATTGCTAGGAGGGGAGCTGCTCCCTGCTCCGCCCTCCGGAAACGGTCTAGGAGAAGAGGAGCAGAAGGAAACAGTTAAGGGGGAAGAGTCTGCTTGGCAGGGAAGAGCTGTCGGGAGTCCCTTGGGTGCGAGGGCTTCTCCATCTCCTGCATCCTGTGATTTACAACCACTAAAATGGCATCAGCACCCTCTTCACACAGAGGGCAGTGCGGCTCAGTGGTGAGGTCAGGGCCGGGTGTGAACCAGCCTGAAGGCAGGGCCGGAGGTACAGCGGCAGCGGGGTGCAGAGGAGAGGGCGTGGGGCGCAGGGTCCTTCCTGCCCGCCATGGGGATGGTGCGTGGATCATCACAGGTCAGCCTTTCCTAGTGGCGACCTCCCCTGCTTTACCCCATTCCCTTTGCAATGAATCAAGTCCACTGTGGCCAGGAAGCGCTGCCCAGGCCCACGGCCTTGGTCCCGCTGGGAGGGCCCCAGCTGGGAAGGGAGTCTCTGCTGACGCGGAGTGGCCAAGGGCAGCTCAGTGGGCAGCTCAGACCCTGCACCAGGGCGGGCTGCTCCCAGCCAGGCCGTCGGCCGGACCGAAGTCCAGGGTCACCAGCGTGTGCTTCACTGACTCAGCCGAGGAAAGACGCTCTGATAAAGGACGCGGGCTGGCTGTCTGACAGAGGCACCGGCAGGAGCGAGAGGCGGAGAATGTCACCATCGGCAAGCAGGGCCTCGGCTGCCAGCAGGTCCGGGCTTACTCTGGACTGCGGACGGGCGTCGGGGGAATGGGCAGGCGGCCTCAGGCGCTGTTCCTGCAGGGTGCAGTCTCAAAAATGAGACGCGCGCCTTCAGAAGAACCCGCTGCTTTTAGGAATAACTGCTGCTGCTATCATTACTGGTATTAGGCTAGCAGCTCTCTTGATATAATCAGGTCACAGATGCTTCTTACAAAAAAAGATCAGAATTTGGGGTGAATCTCTGAGCCCCAAGGAATATTTCCATTCTGAATTCTTACGTATTTTGTTTAAACTCCACCCTGCTTTGGAAAACCAGGAGCAGCTGCTACTCCCTGCCCGCCCTTCTCCCCCAGCGCTGTCCATGGCCCCGTGCTGCAGTGCCCGGTCCGGCCTTGGCCGCAGGCCGCAGTGTCTGGGGGTGACGGCGTGCTGCTGCCTCTATCCAGGTCCTCTCTTTAGTTCTCTACACCTTCATCAGTTGGAGTTCAGAACGTGTTTTATTGTAATGTGTCTTTTTTAAACAGGCACTGGGATTCACTTCATATTATACATTGGATGTCAGATGTTTGTAAATTAGGTCTTACCTTCCTGTTTGAAGTATAGTTAAAAAAAAAAACTCTTTAGACTCATTTCGAATGTTTTCTTTCAGAGTAAAAGATTCGTGAATACTAAGCTTTTATGTTCTTCCCTCCAACCCATCACCCTCACCCTTGGATTGCTGATGTATAAACTAAGCCAATAGGGTCACGTGAAGGGCGGCGACATTATCTCAGGTGGCTGTCACCTTGGAGCTGAGTTATTTGGTTCTCATCACGTGAAATTTTACAATGTGTAGCACCTTATTATAAGATATAGTGACTTTATTGTATTTTCACATTCTTATATATTAGCTTAATTTTTTATTAAAAAGCAAGAGGCAAAGACCAATTTTATTTTTTATATTATCCAAATATTTGTAGAACAATCAGGATGTAAAAAGAACAATTTTTTTTTAAACTTCTCAATGAGTCATAGTGTGTTCATGGGCTAACCTATCCCCTATGTCACGCTGACCCCGGAAATGGGGCTTTGAGGACACAATGAACCCTTCCCCAGTGGTAAAATAGTCACTAGAAAAATAATAAAATGCTTTTAGCAGCATGAGCCATTTCTGGTTTTCTTCCTTTGGCAAAGCTTCTGCTGGGGAGGCCATGCTGCGTTGTTCACACTGAGATCATCTTTAATGTTCCTGAGGTGAACTTTTAACAAGTCTATCAAAGTTTGCTAAAAATAGCCGTAAATATTTCTTTGAAATTTAGTGGACTTCCTGTGGTATTGGTGCCCATGTCAAGTTTTCTTAAGTGTAGAAGCAAGACATAAGCAGCATTTCTGGCCTTTATTCCTGATTTGCAGGTTAGCTTCCTTCTGTGGGCAGGAACAGCATTGGCAGAGTTTAGAGCGGGGATTTGGGGAGGAGGCCGACTGTGCAGAACCAGGACCTTGGGTGTGGGCTGACATTAAAATTACGGCTCTCGTTTTAGTGATGGACTTAGCCTTTTATGAAATCTGATACACCCCTTGGTTTTCTATGGCATCAGACACAGGAGATAAGGGGAAATGGTCCTAGAAATAAACTTCGAAGCTCGGTTCCTTCTCCCTCAGTGAAAAGCGACTCTAGGGAGAGAGAAGTGGTCCAGAGACCTCTCGCTGAGAAGCTTCTCAGCATATTGCCGCCTGTTATATTGTACCGAACACTTGCACTTCTGTTTAGTAATATTTTGGGGAGTTGAGATTTAGGGAAGAAAAGACTGCAGCATTTTTTCAAGGAATTCTAAAGTTTTCAGGGGTTATTTATTTATTGAGACTGTGATGAGCATGCATCATTTGTAATAACATTTTCAGTTTAGCATTCCTTTTTTATTTAACTCTGATTTTTAGACCTTCGAGTTTTTCTTTGCTTTAGCTTGGGAAAACCAAATAAGTGCAAGTTTCCTCCAAGACACCTCATGAAAACATTTTTTTAAATAAAATCAAGAGTGAAATGAGTCTATATTTATTTGGAAGATCATCTGACTACTGCTAAATGGAGTATCTCAATCTGAAAGTGAAATCTGTTTCACTGCTAAAAATTGCCAAGAGTTTTTTGACTGAGATTTGGGAATCTGCAGAAAATGTAAAAGTTTTTTTTTTTCTACAATAATCTGTTCAGTGAACAAGCTGTGAAAAATAGTTCTGGATTTTGTGCATGTGACGCAGCAGACGGTAAATTTCCATTTTAAAGAACGATATGAGTAGCTTCTGGCACCCATCTCTATTGCCTTACTCGAATCTACTTACACTGAGTTACAACAATGCTCTTTATTATTTCTTTAGAGCAAAAAATAACGAGGGCTTCTTACCCATGGCTGAGCTGTATCCCTCTATCTGGGATTAGTAATGCGAGGGCACTTTGAAGCCTTATCAAATGTGGCTTAAAATACCACAATTATATTAAGAAGATACTATTTCCCTGTGTGTAATGCTTTGCATTTGAAGAGCTTTAGAAATAACTTACAATTTCTTTGTAAGCATATTATTCGAAGGTAGGTGGCCCCATAATGAACAGTTATTATAAACTGTTAAAGGATAATTGTTTTTTTTTTTTTTTTGCGGCACCGGGGATCGAACTCACAGCCTCACGCCTGCCAGGGCAGGCGCTTAAGCCACTGAGCCAAACTCCCGGCCCTGGTTTTTTGAGGCAGGGTCGCACTATGTAGCTCAGGCCAGCCTTGCGCTCGCATTGTTGCCCAATCGGGCCTCGAACTCACAACGCTCCACCTACCTCAGCCTCCCAAGTGCTGGGATTAAAGGATAATTTTTTAAAAAAGGTATAATTATGATTCTCATACAAACATAAAATGAACATGTGTTAAAGATTTTATTTAATTCATTAATTAATGAGAGAAGCAGTAATATGCTACAACCTGCTCAAAGGAGAATTCAAATTCACACTCACACACATAGAGGCAGGTAAAGAATCTACAGAAATTATTTTTACAGAGCCCCTAAACTGGTCAGTACCTACAGGGCAATTACTGATCACCTTTGATGGGCCACAGCTTTTTGTTTTTTCATGGACCAGAATAATTTGTGCTGCTTGCTGTTAACTTTCTGCAGTTTACAGAGATGTGTAGTAACACAAGGTCTGAAAGGCCTGGGTAGCCTGGGAGGCTGTGCCAGGCAAAGATAGTTAATGATCTTCTGATTTATTTCGATGTCTTTCAAAACTTTTAACCAAAAGATCCAATAAAAAGTGATTCGGCATTTCCTGCTCAGAGCCATCAGTATCGCTCTCTAGGGCCCGCGACAGCGTCTGACACGCGGTAGGGCGTCCGCGGGTCGTGGATCCTGCGGGGCACTGCTCAAGGAGTCCAGCAGGGCGCGTGCGTGGTCTTTTATCCTAAATCTCAAGAAAGCCAGAGAGCCTGGAAGAACCTGGGGTTGGCCTTCAAGGCCTTGCGTGTACCTCTCTCCGGCCTTGGCTCTTCTCACAACCATGTGTGTGAGAAAGCGTGAGAGGGACCGAGGGCACAGGAGTCCAATATCTACCATGCTCCTGGTTCCCCAGGATGGGTACGCGAACCCCCGGGGTGAGGTCAGCCTCGCCCTGTCGTGGAGGGCGTGGCCTCAGAGGGCAAAGGCGCCCCTGCCGTGCCCCTGGCAGCCCCGGACTCACCGGTCACAGCGGTCTCGGGAGCGGCCATGTCTCCTATTGTTCGCAGTGTTTCTCTCGTGTTTGGGAAGGGAATTTACAGACCAGGACTTTCCCTGGGAAGCGGCAGTGTCGGACGCCGGGTTGCTCACCGCAGGACCGCTCAGCACAAGGCAAGGGCAGGGGGAGAGGACAGTGCACGGTCCCTGCCCAGACCCCTGGGACTGACCCCCTTCTTGCTGATGTCTCTGATAGCCTCTTACACTTCACAGGGCGTTTTCGTGTATATTATCTCATTTAATCTTTCTTCAATAACCCACCAGTTCCTAGCTGTGCAAGGTGAATTTTCACTGCAAAAGTGATTTTTCCTGCTCAAGGCAGCTTTTCTGTATGCAGCGAATGAGTGTAGCACGATCTGTCCCCACCGACTCTCCGGAAGCAGCATGTGGCTCTCCACATTTTCTGTGTCTTGGTAGCCACGTCCCGCAGGAGAACAATCCGTAAAGCAGGGCTCCGGATCCACAACTGACTCATCTGCTGTTTATAGGTGTGGTTTGGAATTTCCTTCCTCCTTGGTTTTGCCATTACCACTGTAAAAATTGGTTCTATAAACACTGAAAGTCCACTAACTGTCACTTTGTACTTTGTCATCCAACATTTTCAGATACAATAAAATTGAACGAGGAAACCTTGGGACCTAAGTTCCCCATTGTTCTCCTCCATAGCTCTCTGTTAATGCAGAAGGAGCTTTGGAAGGAGAGATGAACTTTGCAAAATAACACAACTTTGATTGATAAGCATAAATGAGCTTCTGATAACCCCCACTGTCAACAGCTAAAGTGTGCCGGACAAGTAACTTAACATTCTGAAGAAAAAAGAATACTATTTCAGTTTAGGGTTAGTGGCATTGTGAAGATTAGGGGTGGTGAAGTGCTTTTAGTTAAAAGATGTTATTTAAATTTGAATGCGAAGCATTGTTGCTATAAAAAGTAATTAAGGATATGAATTATACTATGATTAAATTTGCTTTTAAAATCTTGAATATGAAAGGCCAAAGAAGTCCATACTTAAATATCATTTTGTGTGCTTGTGTATCATTTTGCTGTCTATGCCAAAAGTCATTTTGCACAGACCTTTATTAAATGAATGAATAAATAAATTTCATTCAGGAACTCTGAGCTGGCTTTATTCTTTATAGATCAGCAGACAGTTTTGGTGACTTTTGGTGGCTCTGGCTATGGGAAGAAATACATCCTTAAATGGCACTGAATTCACATTCTTATGTGGTGGCTGAACTTCTAGTTTGAAAAATTCTTTATCTTTATGTATTTAAAAGCACTTCCCCTCCTTTCTGATTCTTCCTTACAGTACATTTTTAATTGAGAGTTTGTTTTACAGTGACTTGGACATTTGTCAATTGTTGACTGTCTAGAGCCCCTGCCAGGTCTTCAGGCTCTTTCCTATCCTCCTGGGAAATTGTACCCCAGTAGTGCTGTCCCCTCGCCCTCTCCTTTGGGGGGGCTACCCATCAGGACCCAGTGGGCCATCTTTTGGGTCCATTCAGTCCTGAGGTGCTAACAAGTCTGGGCAGCAGCGATGCGGGTGTGGTGGCTGTTGTGATGCTGGACTCCCGGCCGCAGTCCCAACTGTAAGCTGAGCACAATGCTTTCAGCTTCCTCCTTCTTGCCTTTTGTGTCTTTGGGTCCCCTCTGTCCCTGTGCCCAATCGTCCAGCTTCGCTTACTTTGTGGGTCCCACGGAAGCCCTCTTAAAGCAGTTGGGTCAGTTGCTTTCACCTAAGAATCCAGACCAAATCTGTGACTTTGTGCTGGGGGGAAACAAGTTAACACAAGAAGGGAACCAAGAACAATACTTGGCTCTGAGTGACTGCTAAGGTATTGGCCACCACTGTTATCACGCTTTTCTTAGCACCATCGAAAGGTACTGTGACTGTTTAATTTGTTGGGCTCACAGACTGCATGAATAAGATCAATTTACATTATACACTTATGTTATACGTTATACATCGCATTATTTACATTATACACTTGAACCCACCCAAAGACATGGGAAACCAAGGGAGATGAGTGGGGCAAGAGGGTGCTGGGAAGAGGGAACTCAGGCCTGTTACACGCAGGTACAGATGTGCCAGGATGAAGCCTATTCATCCGTATAGCCACTACGCACAAATGAGAAGGTGAGAGAAAAGGAAGAGCTGGCAAAAGTAGAAAATTATGACTAAAGAAAAAGGAGAATTTGCCTTAGTCATTTTTACATCTAGCTCAGTACTTGGAATATAGTCAATATTCAAAAAATATTTACTGGTTAGACTAAAAGAGGTCAATTTTGACATTTCAAGCATATAATATAACAAATCGTATTAATTCAGTTTATTTGATTCATTGTGCCTTAGTATGTCCAAGTTGCTATGAGAAATATAAAAACAAATATGCTATGCTTTTTGCCCTTCTACATTTATTTATTTTATCTATTTGGTACTGGGGATCGAACTCATGACCTTACGCTTGCCAGGCAGGTGCTTGTGCTGCTGGGCTAAACCCCCGGCCCTGCCTTCTTCCTTTTAATAAATTTATAATTTTATAATAGAGGAGGGATGAAATAAGAAACTTATGCTTATCCCATTCCTCCATGTGAATTTTTTTCATGGCTTTTATACATAATATTGTAGAATAAATTTATCACTGCTCTTCTGACCAATTTCTCTCAACTATAGGTATGACTGAATGCCAGATATGTTAAAATTGATCACAAAGTCAAAATGTACATAATCTATGACATTATCTGGTGGTTTGGTTTAGAATTACTGTTACCTCCATGATCAGAGATAATCGAGATTTTATTGTATCTCTTTGATGCTCTGATCCTAGTTGATTTCATTGTAAGTCGTGTTCTGTGTTTTGTGCTCTGTACGAGAAACTTACTTTATCCAGTGAACGATCACACACTGTATGGTCATCTGTAAAGTACTTGTGAGTCTAATGGAATGGAAATCGAGCTGAGGATCAGGAACTGAAGTTACGTGCACACGAACCTCACCAGCACACCCGGAAGGAGCTGTAGTGTATTCTGCACCGTAACGCATTGCAGGCGGAAGAAAGCAGGCCAGGTGTGGGTCCCATCTCTGGGGCTCCCTGCTGCCCAGTCTGACTGCCCGGTGCCTCCCAGGCACTGGCGACCTCATAGCTCAGTGTTCACGGTTGGCGGTCTACCGGCGGGTCTTCCGAGGGTGGAGGTGCACACCCGCCGGTCTATCAGTTGTCTTTTGTCTGTTCAAGACGAGGAACTAGCTTCAGAATGTAAATCATCTTTATCACCAAAAACACTGCTAGGTTCAGTGGACTTTTGTTCATTTTGTAACAAGACTTTATTGGTGAGGAAGCCGTGCCGCGATTTATGGTCCGACACGAGTTTTTCTCAGTGCAGACGGCAAGCAAGCACTCGCCTCGCAGACTCTCTGGGCGCCCTGGCTGCCCCAGCAGCCCCTGGAGAGCTCGTTGAAAAGCAATTGTAGGGCCAAAGAAAATACCTACTGGGTAAGGTATCTGGGGAGATGAGTCGCTGGAAAACTCCTTCTATAGATTTAAAAATTTGAGTATGATTATTGCAGTGTTCTCAGAGCAATCAAAAGATGAGGGGCCAAAACCACGAAATGATGCCTGTTTGCAGATTTCTGTTCAGATGGGCGATCTAGGTGATCTCTCTGAAGTGAACACCAGTGTCTTATCATTTAAATTGCATTTTCCAGCTTTGTGATATACATATTGGATTCAAATAGCAAAACTATGTAGATAGTGCATTAATTTAGCTTTTCTAAATTTTAGGGAAACTCCTGCATGCTCTCATGCCTTACATTAATTCAAAATAAAACCTCTACTCACTAAACTGGGGAACGAAGTATAAGAGTATAAATACGATTTGTATAAAAGCTGTATTCGAGTAGCATAAGGAGTTTTCTCTAACTTTGAGACAATACTGAGGGGCAGATAAACATTTGATAAAAATACAAAGTAAAGCATCAAAAAAAATTTCAGTTTGTCTTCTCTGAGAGACAACCTGTCTCGGCTCTGGGGGGCAGATAAACATTGACCTTCGTCAGCTGGCACGAATTGTGAAGTCCTGCTGTCTGGGGACATCGTGAAGACAGCCTGAGGTCTGAGAGTCCCCAGCAGGGCTCTTCAGGGCTTTGGAAGGCAGAGGAGGATGGAAATTGCATTCCTTGCTGGCCAGGCAGAGACTAGAAATGGAGGTAAAGTCTTTTCAATATGAAAACAGGTAACTTCTTCCTTGTCCTCAAGCCTGGAGGTGTAGGTGGAAGGCAGATGTTGGCAGCTGGACTGACATGGGGTTCTCAAGATGCCATAGAAAGCTGTTTTTTTAATAACAAACTATTTCTTCTGTTGACAGTGCGCTTGGATGATTAGGTCCCTATGAGGAGTGTGCAGCTCTCTCTGATTCTTCTCTCCTCCCAGGAACAAGGAAGACGACCTGTGTTGGACCCTCTAAGAGCGACACGTGACTTGTGGTAGCCCTTGTCTGTCAGTGAAGGAAGTCGCCTGCAGCAGGAGTGTGGGAGGTTACGTGTGACCTCTCCCTGGACTCTTTCTTCTGCATCAGAAAGAACCTCCTGTGGCCAAGGCAGAGCTGTAAAACCACAGAGCAGCTTAGGTTCCCCAGGTGACTGTAGAGAGCGTGGTTCCTGTAGGTGTGGCCTGAGGGTGGCACGAGTTTTCATGAAGGAGAAATAAAGCTTGGTGGCTGAGCCACTGAGCTTGTGGGGCTATTTGTGACCACTGCACAGCCTGGTTTAACTCACAAGTGAAACAGCTCAGTAATACAGCCTTAGCTAGCTTGGTTCTTAGGTACTTGAAGTAATTATTATCATGAAAAGTTTGAGACAAACTTTTCTTGCGTCCATTCATTAATTTGTTCAGCTACCCAGCAAAGTAGGGAGCTTGGGCTGTGTCTCCACCCTGTGCAGGTCAAAGGGGTTCACTGTTGGGGGCTGCAGCCCTGCGCTCCGAAATCTGAGTGGGAGTCCTGGCACCACCGTGTATGAGCTGCGTGATTGTTGTCATATTCATTACCTTCCTGTGTGCTTGTGTCTTTATTCTCCATTCATAAATTAGCTACAAAAGGACCTGCCTTACCGAGCTCTGTGAAGATGAAAGGAGATAATACATGTAGGGCATTTGGCATTGAGATCCATGAAGTAAAGGTGCAAGACACCTAGATATTATTACCTGATGACTCCTTTGTAGTTACACCAGCTCCTGCTTCAGTTGTGAAAATCACAATGTAGGAGTGAAACCCATTTCTAGTAGTAATTTCAGCATTAGTGTTTTTATGACTGTCCTAACAAATTACTTTGTAAGCAAAGCCAAGCAAACGTCTCAGTTCACAGTCGTGGCAGTCAGGAGTCGGGGCAGCAGGCTGGCTACTCTGTCCCGTTTCACAAGGCTGAAACCCTGCCTTGCCGGGGGAGCTCCTGCAGCCTCTCAGAAGACCCTAACCCAAGCTCATTCAGGTTGCTGGCCCCTTGCAGCTGGCAAAGACAGACATTGCTGTGTCCTTGCCGGCTGTTAGCTGGGAGACAGCCTTCGCCCCCAGAGTGCTGGCACTGTCATTCCAGACCTGGGAACAGGCTGCAAGCCTCCCTCATCCTCTGTTCCCTCTGACTGCCCCTTCTCCGTCCGGCTGTCCTCTGACTCACAGGGATCATGCGCTTAGACGGGGCTCACCCAAGTAATCCGGGATCATTTCCTGGTTTTAAGGTTGTCGACCCTGTATCTACAAAAATCCCTTTGGCTATATAATGCAGCATCTTCACAGGCTCCAGGCTTTGGGGTGAAGGCTTCTACTGGGGACCCTAATTTGGCCTACAGTTCTCCTGGTCCAGACCTCTCTTTCCTGTTCTTAATAATTGGCTCACTGAGTGCCTTCATGGTGCAGGCATCCTACCATTCACCTCTGTCTTTCTGACTTCCTGGTTTTCCTGAGTGCACTATAAGTGAGTTACTGTTATTTTCTCATCGTAAAGATAGGGAGCTGATGTCAAGAAGGATTCTTGAGTGTAACCTTGCTCCAGATTCAGATGGGCTGGAAGCAGAGGGGAGGGTTCCAAACCAGGTCTGTCTAACTGGTCTCAGTCCAGAGCTTTTGCTGTCCGGACACCCGTGATGGCGCTGGGGCCTCCCTCGACATCTCTGCTTAGTCCATCGCACAAGACCAGTGGGTCCCATGTCAGTAGCAATTCATAAATAAAGTCAGACTTATTTGGGGTAGCTCTGATGATGAGGAGGGGAGGTGGAAGGTACCAGGGGTCTGGAATAGATAGTGTCCACCTTACACAATGGTAATAATAGCTGGTTATTTCTAGGAAACTGATTATGTCCTGGACATTATGCTAAGCACTTTCAAAGAGCCTTGGGACTCATTTCATTCCCAAGGTCACGAGGAGGGGTAACCTTATCTCCACTTTACTGAGCTTGAAGCTGAAGCAGAGAGAGCTTTTGCGATTTAAGGTCTTGCATCTAGAAAGTAGCAACCTTAGGATTTGAACTAAAGCCCTAGTGCTCCCTTATATTTTAAGATTACCAAGAAATCACCGTGCTGAGATTCCAGTGGTTGCACTATGGCAGTCTGCCATGCCTTCTGTGCTCTGTCCTCTAGCTAAGCTGGCAGCCAGCGTCTGCTGCTAGGACTGGGGCTGGCACCGCTGGCTGGGGATGGTGAGATGGTGAACCTGATGCCGAGGCCTGCTCTCCGGACTAGCAGATGACTTTGACTTTCCAGTTCCTCTCCTCAAGGTGGCAGTAGACAAGTCCCTGTGTGTGGGACCACCTGGGAGAGTCTGGGTTCCTTTACTATGCTGCAGAGAGGCCTCTTCCCTCTAGTGTCTGGGCACCACGTGTGGCAGTGACCTCAGAACCCATCCCAACACCCACCCAGAGCCCTTCCTGGGACTGGACTATTTGGTGTCATCACGAACAACTCCTTCCTCTCCAGACTGGGGGGCTGAGCATCTGCCTCTCTGACCTTTCCCCCTTTCCTTTTCAGTAAATTTAGCAACTAATTTAAATGCAACATGTATGAGAACAAAATAATAAAAATGTCCCATTAAAGAAATATCATAACTTTATAACTTTGCCACATTTAAACTCAGGCTTATCATTATTTTAACAAAACTATAAGAAATAAAGCAATTAAAAACAATGGGCAAAAACAAATCACAAGCAACTATCACAAATAATTATAAGCGACTTACAAAGACAAAGCAAAATTTGAAGCATAAAAATTTGTTACCTAAATGAGCCCCAGTCCAGAGTCTATGAAACAAAAGCAATCTTTTACCTCCATCTGATGATCTTGGTGGAAGACCTCCAAATGATAAAGGGGAAGGAAATTCTCAACCTATTATATGTCCAGTACGAGTTTGTGTTCTCTAAAATCGAAGAATGAATTTTAGGAACAATGGAGGTTAAGAACAGAAATATTTATTGAGATAAAGAAAGCTTCTGTCTGAGAGAGAGACAGAAGGGGTCCCGAGTGGGTTGTTCCCTCCCTCTTTTCAAAAGTAGTGACATGGAAAAGCATATTCCTGTGAGGCTATGGGTGTTTTTATTCATGTATTTATTTTTGTTCTGTTTTAGGCTCTTTCCACAAATATCTACAAGACATAGTCTTACATATGTGACTGTTTTAATATGCTTTTGAAAGAGTTGTTAAAGAGCAATAGTTATATATGTGTGTGTAGTTGCAACATGAAAGGTTTTTGACCATATATTAATAGAACAAAAGAGGAGAATACATGTTTTTGACATTATATTCCAGAGAAAACGGATGTGTAGATGTGTTAGAAAGAATGCCACATCCTTTCCAGATACTATTGAATTTGATATACCACAATTCAGAAGGATGTAAGTTATGAAGACAATGGCAAGTTTGGTCAGAAGGGCAGAACTGACGTGGGTTTTTGTGCTGCAGAGGAAATCCGTCAGGGTGGTAGCGGGGTGAACTGAGACTTCGGTGTGGTTTTGACATCACACGTGACAAGGTCGAAAGGAAGGCAGGCAAATCCACATCCTTGTACACTCTGAGTCCCTCTGAAAAGATGTTTTAACTTAACATTGAGATTTAACTTAGCCCTGAAACTTAACAAGGCTGATCCAAATGTATTCTTAATTATTGGGCTAGAAGCACATATATGTTATCATTGTTTTTACTTGTTTTTTTCTTTAAAAGCTAAAGATATCTCACAAAACACATCGTGAAGGCTGCATTTTAATATCTTTCATCCAAACTGCACAACCTCTGTTCTGAGAGTTCCCCAGAGCTGGAGCCGATGTTATTCAACATCTTGCAGAAATCTTTGGACTGCAAATTGACAGTGATCTTAAAAGGTTGCATTCATTTTCATTAATTTCAAAGAAAACTCTCTGTGATATGAAAGTGTTCCTTAAGCCCCTACCAGTTAGCAACACACCAACAAATCATCCCAAATCTACCAGCACTGCGATGCTGGGTGGCGGGACGTTGTGGGGGGAGTTCTGATGGGGCCGTGGGGAGCGACTTGCGCCTCTGACTGCCAGGTAGACGCGACCCCGAGGTCTCTGGCTGTAAACGGATCTTCTGGTTCCGACCACCGTGAGAAATGCTCACCTTGTTTTAGAAACAGACTCGCTTGATCGTAAACCCTCCTTTATCCGGTCATCAGCGGTGGTGCCAAGGCTGCTTTTTCTTTTGTCACTTTTGTGATGGATGAGTCGACCGCCAAGGGTGGACCTCATAATCACACAACACTGTGACCACTTACTAGTCCGGTTATTCAAATACGGGGATGACCAAACACTGCAAAAATTTTCACTGATTTTTGTAGGATAATAAAGGAAACATAAAAACGATGATTTATTAAATTCATATAATAATTTTACTGTGCATGGTATTTCTTCAAACCTTCCATGCCTCCCTGCGCACGCCCAGGACGGTCAGTACGGAAGCAAACGCACTGCGTGAGGGCCGGCTCGGTCGGGGTGAGCTGGGAGGTGATGCGCCCTCTCCGGGAAAGCAGCGAGGCTGGGGTGCTTCGCAGGCTTCTGGGGTTTGATGAGCGATTGCTCAGTGCTGCTGCACGCGTCAAGAAAGTGAGAAGCTAAAGTGGCTCTTTGGAACCTGGTTGCAGGCTGAGGAGAGCCACAGGCTTTCAGCAAACCTGGTGCCGTTTTGGGACCTAACCACCTTACCGAAGGAACTTTCAAGAACCAGAAAACCACTTAGTAAGCTATTTTGAGTCAAAATCCTCCTGGTTGACTTTTCATGTATTTGTAGCTCAATAATTTAATGCAATCCCAGCTACTTAACAGTTAATGACTTAATACTTTATGAAAGATTGATAGTTGGTAGCAATGTCAGTAATGGAAATCTCAATATCCGCTCCACAGGTTACCCTTGTGCGAAGCACTGGCTGAGTTCTGGTGACGCGGGAGCGCTCGGAACAGACAGGCTCTGCGCGCTTGTGGTGCTGCAGGCAGAGAAAGTCTGCCACGGGGCTTCCTGGGAAGCACGTTCCGCCCAGCCCCCCAGCAGGCATTTTGAAAATAAAATCTACAATCGTAAGATAAACTCAGCTGATTTCAAGCTCCGGTATGTTTTTGAGATGCCAAATATACACTGATAATAGTTGCAGACTGCTATTTATTTTATTTACTTTTACTGGAATTTAAAAAAATAACAGATGATCATAAAACACTATGCACTGTGTCTGAGCATAGCTTTCCATGGCTGCCGTCTTCCCAGGGGAAGGGTCCTCGCTTGGGAGACGAAGTCAGGCCTCAGCCTTGCTGTCTCTTCCGCTCACAGGGGAAGGGCGGTTCTTCCTCCTGACCCTCCCAGTGTACGGGTCACTCTGTGCGAAGGACTCTGCCCGCTCCTAGTGATGAGCGCCATTGCCGGTTCACAGGTAAACTCACCTGACAGCAAACTGCATCTGTCTGAGTCATGAGCTCTGCACCGTGCCGAGCAGCATGTAGCCTTGTCACACTGGGCTCTCAGGGAAACTGCACGAGATAGTCGTTCTCGCTCCCACTTTGCAGATGAGAAAATGGAGCATCAGGAAGCAACATGAGCAAAATCCTAAGGCCGGAAGATGGCAGAGAAAGACTTAGACTCCACAAGCAATGCTCACATTCGCCAAGATTGAGTATTTCTTGAAGAAAATTGTTTTTGTAAATCTTAAAATTTTGAAATTCAGGGACATAGCTAGGGAACCTAAAAGAGGAGTAAATATTTGTTACTGAGCAGGAGACCTGTGGTCCTTGGTGGGGGGAGCCTGACTTGGGGAAGACTTCTGTCACCCTCTGAAACCACTGATTCCAGTGTTCTCCAGGAAGTCTCACTAGGATTCTTCTATTTTCCTCCTTGTTCACTGCAGTTGCAGCAGATCAAACAAGGTCACAGCTCAATGCAAGAAACTTTGAAATCAGAAATTTTTAAATAGCAGAAGCTAATACAACCATGATGGTTAAATTCTTGGGCTGGGGTCTGAAGTGTACATACCCAGTGGTACCAGCTTCCATGGGTTTGAAAAAGGGAAGAAAAGTCTATGAAAAATCAATTTAAGAGTAACAACAAATTTATTCTGCGTGACTAACATAGCCACTGTGAGTACTCATGAAGCAGTAATAACAACCAGCATAATTCTGACATCTTTTGTTTGCTTCTCTGTCCCTCTGCAAACTCTTAGCTGACTCCTAGCCCCACCCGCTCTGGCGCACGCTGTAGTTGTGTGCCTACAACAGGTGCTCGGGTCTCTGTGCCTTGAAAGTGGAAAGTTACCCGAGATTTTCTTCATAGGAGTTTTGCAATAACATGAGAATGTAATGGCCCTTGAAAAAGAGGTCTCTTCTTGATTTCAGTAAGCTATATTTGTGAGAAGCACATTGGTGGGTCAGGGTTATAGCTCAGTGGCACAGCACCTGCCTGGCAAGTGCAAGGTCCTAAGTTCAATTCAAAATACAAAAGCAAAAACAAAAATAAAAACAAAACCAAATCAGAAGCACACTGGCTCCATTTGCTGGAAGGATATGCTTCATGATAACGGCACAGTGCATTGCGACTTTGGCTATGAAGAGAAGAAAGCCGGGCACAGCAGTGGTATGGCCTGAACCTGGGGCTCGGCCTCTAGACTTGCAGCACCCACACCGGTGAGCACACTACTGACCAGAAGAAGTCAGCGGAAGTTAGATGTGTGGAGAGTGGGTGTTGGTGCCTCTTCCTGGGTTTTATTCTTTCTTTTTTTCCAGTGAAGAAGGTAGCATTTCAGCAGTGGTGCTCTGCCCCTCTTTTGTCCTGGTCAGACCCCCACAGAGGGAGCGGGGTGACCACCTCGGAACTCACAGTGGCGATGCTGAAGACCTGCATGTTTGCAGTTTGCCATGTGGATTTAAGCTTGGAGACCTCGGAGCTTTATCAGTGCCCAGGATGGGTGCTGACCCCTACCACTGCCTTGAGATGACAGTTCGTGTTTTCCTTTGTAGAGAGCAGAGTTGTACCAGATTGGATGTCATCTGGGGGTATGACAGAGGAGGCAGCTTCCAATGAGGCCTTTTCAGACAGCGGCAGAGAGACTGGGGATGGAATAATGATCAGCACTGCTCATGGCTCAGGGTGCTGGGTCATCCCGAACTCCAGCCCCAGAGGTGTCCTGTAGCCCCGAGGAAGTCCTTGGGCTGGCGGTTCATTGACCTCCTTGCCAACAACTCGAACTTCCACCTGGCTGCAGCTCCCTGTTTTGCTGTAGACCAGACTAGGGGACATATTAATATCAGACACTGTTTAAACAGAGCAATAAGCAACAGCACACTACTTTAACTAAACTCGGCTTGCAGGCTAATCTTAAGGCAGCTCAGCTGGAGGAAGCGCGTACATTAATTAACTCTAATAGCAAGGAAGGAAGGGAAGGGAAAAAAGGTTGAAAGGCATTGTTTAGAGAGAGAGAGAGAGAAAGAGAGAGAGATGGAGAGAGAGAATTCGTGCTCAATTTCTTTCTGTCTTTTTTCTATGTGTTTAACACTTGTACAATTTGGTCAAATTATGGGCAGGATAGCAAGAGAAGCTAGTCAGCTTTGAAAGACAGAGAGCGGGTGAGATAGGACATGATTACTTTGCTGAATCCCCACTTTTTTCCTTCCAAAAGAGACAAAGGGACATACTTAAGAACCAATAGTGAGGCGAGGAGGCAATCATTGAGTTGCAGGATACCTTTGTCTCGGGGGGCACGCAGTAATTTTTACATGTCTGCCACTGAGTGTCAAACCTTTTCTTTTCTTCTTCCTTCCATTCTGGACAGCCAAACTGATTATCTAAAATAGAAAATTAGCACACAATGGGTTTACTCTGCGATACCCCTTATGCAACTAATGGCAAAGCTTGTTAATTGGTTGTAAATGCCAGCAGGTTGCCAGGATAATACTTCAGAAATAAGCGGGTATTCTGATAATTACAGCAATCTTCATCTATAAAAGCTTAAGTAGATGAAGTAGTGGCTGGCTTAAAACCAAGATTTATCCCGCTGCACTCACATTAAAAGAAAAAATAAGATGAAAACAATAATGTAACAAAACAATTATATAGCAGGAAGCTTTGTAGGTTTTAGAGATTGTGAAAACTCAGAAAGTAAAACAGTGCTGTAATAACCAGTTATGGAAAAATAGGCCATTTACATTTGTGTATAATTAAATAGTAGGCTATGCAATTTCACTTTTTAAAGTAAACTGCCTTTTCCTTTTTTTATAGGGCAACGTAGCCATAATTGCTGCATTAAAGCTTTAATGAAAGAAAAAAGCCGCAGATGAAGATGACACGGAACGTCTACATCTGCACCGTGGCGCTCCGCTTGTTTAGTAATGGGAAGCTACTGAGGAGATTAAAATTGCAGAATTCTTCATAGTTCGTTCTAAAATTGCCATAGGAAGATCATTCAGGGTCTAAAATATACACAATTTATTTTTCTACCTTCAATCTGCAAGAATTTAATGGCTTTCACAACTAGTAGGTGGTTGAAGCTGCATTTTATATTAAAAGGAGGACCACTTTGGATCATCAAAATTATCAAAAGCGGAAGGATCAGAATTCAGACCCTAAGGGACCTCTGCAGTTCACTAGAATATTGTCCTGAACCTTCTAAGCAGTCAGTGTTTAACTTACAGCAGCAGAAGACGCCTTCTCTTTCCCAACAGCAACAGGTTGGGGTATAGACAGTATCGTTTTTGTGTGTTTTGCTATTTCTTTATCCCCTTCAAAAGCATCAGGAGCTGTTGAGAAGGCAGCCAGCCCCTTGGGGGTCCTGTCCCGGAGGCCGGCAGCTGGCAGCGTGTCTCCTGAGCTGCTCTCCCCTAAATCTGCAATACTCTTCGGAGTTTCCACAGCTCATAGTTTGGCTGTTTTCTGTGAACCGTCACAGTGGGAGGCAGCGGCAGAGACTGGAAACCTGAACTGTGGGTTCCAGTCCCAAGCAGAGGGTGTCCACGCGGGAAATCAAGCCGGGTCCGGCAGGGAGGACATCCACGCCACGGCTGCAGGGGTGAGAAGCAGCCTTTAGAAATCTATGTCAAGTGTGCACAGCCTTGTCTTCCTTTTGGACAAGAGCTGTGCGAAAGCATCGCGCTGAAAGGCAGAAACAGGAACCAGGCCGTCCAAAGCCCAGGTCTCCCACTAAGGAGGAGAGAGACCCCTTGGTGGCTTGCGTCTTGCTGTTTGTTTCTTGAGGAGCTGATCGAACGTTTCTCTACAACGAGAACTTTAAACACATTGCCTCCTGGAGCAGCTTTCTCAGGAAATGCGAGCATGGCCCTGGCCCAGGGGTTGATGCTGGCGGAAGTCGGAGTCCTGGGGGAGCTGAGACAGAGACGGCTCGCTCTAGCCCCGTCCTGGGGCAGCGGGCACTGTTGCCCGTGCCACAGTGTGACTCTCTCTCCAGCCCTCTGGCCACGGAGATCAAAGGAGAGCTGCCCTGTCCCCTCCCGGCCACGCCCTGGGTCTCCTGGTGGTGTCTGAAGTTAGGGGGCACACGAGGCGCACTGCTTTGAGTGGGCCGATCGCAGGTGCTTTCTTTAACTGACACCTTCGTGTGTGACATGAAGAAAGCAGCAGAGGACCGAGCAGCCCGGAGTGGGTCGTGTTGGGAACCAGGCAGTGCAGAGCAGGGAGCTTGCAGGGAAGGAAACCATGCCGGGGCAGCCGCAGAGGTCGTCCAGAGGCGCGGGAGAGCACAGATGCACTCCGGCTCCTTGCGGTTCCGAGACGCTGGAGCAGCCGTGGGCAGAGGCTGGGAAGAGGGCGCCGAAGGCTGAACCCTGTCTACATGCAGGGAGGGAAGAAGTTTTGAAAAGGTTGAAAAAAAAAACCTTAAAAAAATTAAGTGAAAGCAAGGGCACATAAAATAATTTTTGTAAATGTGAGGACTGTGGAAATTACTTATCTAATGTACTTTTTTTGTTTGTTTGTTTTAAAGCAGCTAACTGAAGTTGCTTCGATGCTCGGCTAAACCCTTGGTGACCCTTAGTGATGCGGCCTGGGTTTCCACCGGGAGCGGAGCGGCTATGCGACTCCTGGAGGTCCGAGTGCTGTTCCGCTGCCAGGTGCCGTGAGTGGCTCATTCTCCAGGGACCTGTGATGACTGACCTTGGTGACATTGGTGGAAAATTTTTGATATCTGAGCGATGTCCACAACCCACTTCTTAACTTCTTTGTGGCCCCAAGTTTTACATTTCTCCCTGTTTCTTATGTTGTGGTGAAGTACACGCCACATGGGGCAGGCATGTGAATCAAATCTGTGAATGGATTATTTTTAAGCAGAGAGGAATGTGTTTGCTTCTTTCCCAGGTCTGGTACCAAGCGCATTCAACTGATGAGTGTTCCTAAAACCATTCCCAAGTCAGCTGGAGGGCTTGGGGCTAAAGGCGCGGTGTCGGCTGGGATTCTCTCCCGCGAGCAGTTTGCTCGCACCCCGTCCACACAGCAGGAAGGTCTGCCATTGCCACAGTGTCCCCCTGGGGAGCACTGCTCTGTTTCCTGTGAGTTGTCACCGATCAGTCCTGCGTCTGACACGGGCTCTGTCATCTTGGCTGAGGTGCTTGGGATGCACGCAGGTGTGTAGGCGTTTGCGGCCCCCTCTGTCCCTCAGGGAGAGCCCTGTGAGTGTCATGCCACCTCTACAGCAGCAGCCTCCGTGCTTTCTGACAAGCGACAGGATGCTTCTTCCCCTCTGTGGTGTTTCGGGAAAGTGTGCACAAATCGTAAGGACTTGCCTCTCCTTCCCCAGACAGGGAACGTGTCCCTTCAGTCACACATGGCTATACGCTGTGTTTGTGTACATGAAAATTCATGCTGCTATCAATTTTAATTTTGCCATTTTTGTTCGTTTTGATTTTCAGGTTTGAAGAGGCTCAAACAGTGCCTTTCAATTTCATCTTGACTGATTTTGAAAGACTCTCAAAGCCTGCCTGGGAAAGGAAGACTCTGCACTGAGAAGCTACAAGGCACAAGTGGTTAGGACCTGGCGTGTGCGTGGACACCTGCCGTGTGCTGGGTGGAAGCCACGCTTCACGCTGGCCCAGCCGGCTCTCCGGGCATCACAGCAGGGGCGCGGCAGGGACGGTGAGCAGGAGAGCCCCCGTTCTGCAGGGTCTTCACCGTGCTGGTGATAGCTATGACAGGCATGTACCCGATCACGTGCCACCAAAAGAGACCACAGGGACACAGAGTGAGGGATTTTGGGGCCAGCAGCGTCTGGGTTTGGATCCAGCCTTTGGCACTGAGGAGTTCACGTTAGGACCCTCGCCTTTAAAATAGGTTCCTGCTGTCGTTTGACACGTAATAGGTGCTCCAAACGCTTCGTTCCTTTGAGCTCCTTGTTCCTTTGTGATCTCAGAAAAGAGAAACTCCACAGCTCTTTCTAAAGAAGAGCCAATCTGATTTATTTTTTAAGGTAAACTAAGATCTTTAGTAGATAGGTTCCTGGACCCGCAGAAGTTAGCTGTCTGGCTGAGACATCCAGGATTCATGCCAGTAATGAGCTGCTCCAAGTAACCAGTTAGCTGGTGTGCATGTTTTATATATGCTCCTTTTTTTCCGGTCAGCAAATATGTTACTTTAAAATTGTTTAACCTCTTTATAATTACTGAGAGGGTGAGGTGAACCCCAAGCACTGAGGGCTGGTTTCCAACTACCTGCAGAGTTTTCCTGGAGTGAGGGTGCAGTTGTTTAAAACCACAGAATTCAGGCTACACGAGGAAGGGAACTGGAGAAGAGAATCCTCCAGGAATCCATTTGCCATTCATCCCTGTGGCTCTGGTCCGGATTGCAGGGCCGAGTGACTTGCGTCTGGGACAGGGACCCATAGGTGCCACTGCGCATGAGTGATGCTGAGGAAAAGCCTGCTGGTCCCCAGAGGGCATGGGAGCGGTGTTTCTGGGTGACTCCACGGTGAGGTGCCCCCGGAACCCCTGTGGCATCTGTCCCTGACACCATCTTCTTCCCTGTGATCCGAGGTCCCTGCCCACGAGGACGTGTGGACCCCACAGGATCCGGAGGGGGACGAGCGTGCTTCCTTTCCCTTCCATATGAAGTGGCTTCTTTTTCTGTTTGCATCTTCATGTGAACATTCTGGGCGGCCAGACTGACAGATTATTGGCTCAGATGCAATTTGCCTTACACATAACCTCACTGCCAATTTCACTTAAAAAAAGATGTCTTCCTTCATGGAAGAAATAAGCAGAACTTTGTTGTAGTAAAAAAAAAAAAAAGCCACAAACACACACACGCAAAAAAAAAAAAAAAATTTGTTCTGTGAACTGAAATCTCTCACTGAGGCAGACACGCCTGATTTCGGCCGAGTCCCGCACACAGGCCCCTCGGTAACCTGTGTCTTGTTGGAGCCTCTTACACATTAATTGTCATTTCAGATGGTTTTGAATCGGTCTCTAGACTAACATGAGAGCATTCTTCGGGGCATGATGATAATGATGAGGATGATGGTAATAATAATAATGACAATAATAATAATGCTATCATTGCATCTTCTTACAGGTTCCTGGTCCATCTTCAGGTGGAGCAGTGCTAGAAGATGCTGGGAAAGAGATTATTGCACAACTCCCGAGCACACACCTCATCCGACTTCAATGGGCTTCATCAGCACAAACTTGTCTAATGTGCTCTTTGCAAAGACTCCAAACAAAGATGATTAATGATTTGTGGAGACCTCACAGTAGACAGATGAAGAATTTTAAGTTGGGTGGTTTGTTCTCATTCTCGTTTTCAAAAAGTATCTGTGGAGAAGCCCTTTCAAGCTGCAAAATCCACTTGAATAAAAAAAGAAATGTTAATTAAATTTCTGTGTTATTTAAACAGCTTTAAGGAGAAGATGAAATAACTAGTTTATTCATGATTAATGGAAGATGGGGTGAATAATAATTGTTTTGTCATACAGTTATCATCCTCAGAGGTTAATTGGGTTTAGATAGAAAATGATGTTAACGTTCTGTAATAGGTTTCAAACCGCCTAGGGTGACTTCTACTTTGTAACCCACTGTGCCCTTAATATGACTTTTATCATGGGGACAATGGGCTGTCCCCCGACAGACAGCTCTGAGTGTGCACACAGATGGTATGGTTTAGGCTCTCATGCCAGTTCTGTTAAATCTCTGCAGAAACTTCAACTAAAAATTTCATTCTAAAGTTTAAAGACCTCTTTTCTCCTGCAGAGACTACCATCTTAAAACAATAGTAAGGGGGACATTTAGAAGTCTTATCCTGGCATGCCTGCTATGAAACAGGCATACTGGATGTCGGGCAGGGTCTGCTAGAGCATTTTCTCGCAGTGTTAGCTGCACTGTTTAAGTCGCCTTAGGAAGAGGGGAAGGGTATTGGGATGAAAGGGACATTTAGCTTCAAGTGTCAGCCACTGTCCATACTGTACAGCGTCTCACACAAACGCGCTATTAGTGCGCTGCTGTCGCCCTGTAAATAAAGCTCCCATGCGCTGCAGATTCTCGTGAAGTGGGTGGCTGTGGAGGACGCGCTATGCCTACGGACTCTACAGTGTGCCACACACGCAGAAGGTCCTCCGAAGTGTCCCACTTAAGGCTAGAAACAGTATTGGGGCACAGTGCGAGGCTCCGAGGGGTGGTGTGGAGGCTCTCAGGGCTTGTGAGAGGTTTGAGATTCCGATGTCATTAATTAATAACATGCTGTGCTAGTCAATACAATAAGTGTCCACTGTAATGGCTTATAACATGATGGCTTTAATGGCTCATGGATAAATGTTAATTGATTTACAGCAAAGGGAAATTTCTGTCTATTGGGTCAATAGTTTATGGATTATGACTACCTTTTAGCTTGAGATTGCTAACGAATGCGCCTTCTTCATCCCTTGCCCCCTGGTCTGTTCTTTGTTTTTAATCAGAAATGCCTGTAAACAAGGTACATTAGACCCATTATTGGTAGCAGAATCCAGTAACACTTGTGAAGCCCTAGGGCTCCTACAGGATGCACAGGGGACTCTGGTGTCCAGTCTACAACGTGGCGTCCATGCACGCCTGAGGAAAGTGGTGTACGGGCTTCTATCATGATGTTGCATCTTCTGTATATGTGTATATGCTACAAGTATGCAAATGCTGATGTAATATCAAGAATTTCATGTCCTAAATGCTTAATGTATGCAGCATTGAGAGATACGTAGTGAATGTGTCATCTGCCAGAATAAGGAACCTCTGATAAAATTGTGTTGTTTATTCTCACATCCTCAGTGAAAAGCAAGTACCAGTAGAATAGGTTTAACATCAAAAGCAAGAACTGGCAGGTGGGTTTTCCCTAGGAGACTCCTATGGCAAGCACGGGCGTTGCTTAGCAATATTCCTGAGACTTGGTAGCTGGTTACTACAGCGGGCAGTGTACAGATGGACGGTCGGACGGACGGACAGACACGTGGCTCCTTCTCCACAGTGTGGCGGGTGACCACTGCAGCTGGTCCCACTGTGCTGCTCACGTCCCCTTCTCACTGTTCCATCTCTGGAGGTCTGCTTTGGAATGGTGTCAGTTATCTTTTTTTATTTAGGTAAACTCAACATCAAAATACTGATTTTGTAATATTTGAGGAAACTATGAGTGTGGAATTGTATCTTGGGCACCTTTGACACACACATGCATGAAGCTTAAGAAGTCAGAGTGAGGGATCTTGGGACAACAGCTCTTGTCACTGCCTTCTGTGTCCCTGGGCTCACCTCCGCGCCCCGAACAGACCGTGGCTTGCAGTTTTCAGTACTATGTGCTTATTTCTTTGCAGGGAAGATAGGCACTGTTAGACCTTCTCCTCCCCGGCGACCTTCCTCGGAGGTCTCTCCCACTGTGAACCCTACCAAGTGATTTCAGTGTCTGTACTTTTCTTCTCGCCTCCATCTCTCCGTGCATCCCGACGCTTCAGATCATCACTCCAAGAATTGCAGGGAAAACCAGGCAAGAAAGTGCTTTTCCCAGGTGGCCGTGTGTGTGCGTGTGTGTGTGTGTGTGTGTGTGTGTGTGTGTGTGTGGCTGGCAGGGTTGGGGGAAACTAATGAGAAGGGAGAATCAGAAGAGAAATAGTGAAAGAGACTGAGAAGGAGAATTGAAGATTCAGGAGGAAAACCAGGAGGAATGGGAAGGAGACTGTGAATAAGTATAAAAAACCCCAGAGGAATCAACTCAGATGTCCACACAGCACACCCCAGTGCAGCTGCCGGAGTATTGGGTTCCAAAGCCGGAACACAGACGGACACAGTAAATAACTTCAGATTCCTCACTTGAGCAACTTGGGTCTGAAATAAATGAGATGGAAGACCACATGAAAATAGCCGGATGTAGATAAAAGATTAAGTTCAGGTTTCTTTTCTCCTGACAAGGAAGACAGTAACATGCTTCCGGATGAAGGTGCAAGTTGGCAAATCTGAAGGTGGCTAACGGTCTTTTCCAATCCCACCTCCTTGGCCACCGTATTACAGCTGAAGGACAGTGATGCGTTCGGTTGATTTTGTGCCTTACAGTGCTCCAGGCTGGAGGAGTTATCTTTGTCTACACACACAGGCGTGAGCACATACAGCCCACAGGGGAGGCTGGAGTAGTGGGGAAGATGAGCCCCCTTTGCACACGGGCACAAGGCGTGCACAGGGTCCCGCTACTCTCGTCTGGAGCCCTCTGAGGTCCAGCTGGGCTTTGTGTTTCCTTTCACCTCCTTAGCTTTCTGTTGATCTTCGCTGAGGAGAATCTTCTCTATTCTTCCTTTTTGGCCAGATTTATCTGTCTGTCTGCCTGCTGCTTTTATTTCTTTCAAATCCACAGCTATATCGTGTGTTGACTAACTCCATCACACCAGAAAGCTGCTGTTACTATTCAAATTGTACGCACATCCAGACATTCTGCAACAGAAAGAGACTCCCTCTGGTTTAGTAACCTATTCTGGGACATATTTTAGTACGACTGTCACCAGAAACACCATTATCTTAAACAACATGTGGACTTCGCACCATGGATGAGAAAACCTCTTTATGTGCTCAGAATTTAACCTGGATCCTGAGGGTGTTTGGTGCTAAACTTTACTTGCGAATTGCACTAGGTCTCTATCTGCTTTTCATTTTGCTTTTTAAAAATGACTTTGATCAGCCGGAGCTCCAAGGGTTGATTATTAAATGGATAGTGAAAACAAATGATTATTTTTAATTCTGTATTAGTAAAAATAGTTGGCTATGTGTAGGCTTTGTGTGTACACGTTGATATATTTCTCATCTAATTATTTGTCCATTCATTCATCCCACAGACTTTTCTTGAGGATCTCCTATGTCCCACAGCTACACTAGAGGTGTCTCTGTCTTCAAGGAGGGTTCAGTCATGTAAGAGACACGAATGTCATTGTGTCCCGAGAATGTCCCATGGCAAGGGCAGGGTGCATTTGTCATGGGTGCTGGGGCCTAGGATGCTGGCTAATATTTGCCCTCCATCATGGTGAAGAGGCAATTCAAGCATGGTTGTGGAGGAAGTGACTGGAAGATTTGAGAATGAGAGGAAGTGCGAGCCAGGCAGAGGAGGTGGGGAAGCTTCCGGCTAAGCGTGAGAAGGCCTGGTGCGTGGTCTGGCGCTAAGGGTGCGCATGGGAAGGGAGCAGACAGGAGCCCTGGAATGGTAAAGCAGGCCCGGGTCCCATAGGCCCTTAGGAGAGTTGGAGGATTCACAGAAGGGCTTTTGAGTCAGAGAGTCACCTAATGCAGTTAGGGTTTCAGAAATGTCAGGCAGGAGAAGAGGGTCTTAAGAAATTGGGTTTGGGGGTACCCGGAAGCTGACTGAGTAGTTGCTCTGGCCTGGGCTCACACGACGGACAAACATGAACTGGAGCAAAAACAAGAGACACACTCAGAAGGCAGAGTCATCTGAGATTGGTGACAAATTTGGAATAACACGGGGGAGAGAGAATACTTGGGAAGTACCATACCAGCTTCTTGGTAATTCTGATTGTAAATTTCTAGAGCCGATGTTCTGGGTTGAGTTCTATGGTAATAACATCTGATTTATATAGGAACATAGCTATAAATATCTCTGTGTAGCTCTATCTATCTATCTAGCCACCCATCATCTATTTATCTATCTATTGTGTAAGAAATTCTAATGAGTGTCCAATGAGCTAAAATTTTTTAAATCTGTGCACAGTCTTCAAGTTACTTTTTTCTTATCTTTTATCTTTAGCATTGCAAAGTAACTAGAACACAAAATCCTAGACCTTCATCTATATTCTTTAACTAGTGATTAACCATATTCAGGCACTAATAAAATTTTGAGATGAATTTTCTTGTTTTGTCTGCAGAAAACTTTTCATGTTCACGGACACTTTACTCTAAGTTTCAGAAAACCGTGATGAAGGCATGCTGAAGTGAGTGTATGTGTTGTGTATTTCTTTTCTTTTTCCAGGTGTGGTATCTAAAATTTGAAAGTTTTCATACATTGTAATGATGTGAATACTTTGAATTACACCTTGTAATCCAAAGAACCTCACGTGGTAGACTTCATACAACTGACCCTGGCACCCTAAAAATGGAACAAGGTACTTGTATTTAGCTTCTGAATGAATTTTTAAATTTTAAGGGGAATGGTATACACATTTTTATTTGCCAATTTAATAAATGCTTTCTGTTAGATAACAAAGAAACAAAAGATAAATGTATAAACTGGAAAATCAAAAGTGCCCAACAATCTACCCAACTTCCATCACATAAGACCATCACTCAGATTTAGGGTGTGTCTTCCAGATACACAAACTTAAATTTCTTAGTGGTACAACATTATGCATAGTTTTCCATAATCTGTTTTTCTCAACAATATGTTATGGTATCTTTCCATGCAAATAAATAGAGAGCTATACTTCGTATTTTCATTTTATATATGGATAGTTTATTTAATTAGTATCTTACTAGTGCTGTTTCCCCCTAGATTTTCCAACAAATGCTCTCTCTGTGAATATCCTTGTGTACATCTTTGTGCGTTTCCCTACCCTTTCCCTACGTTAAATTCCTGCCGTAGGACCATCGAGTCAAAAACTGCGTGCACTTCGGAGTCTCATACACACCGTCCTCCATCTGTATCTGTAGGCCTTGTTCCAGGGCCTTCAGGGACACCCCACTCTGTAGGTGCTGTGGCCCCTGTAGAAAATGGCACAGTATTTGCCCAACCTCTGCACCCTCCTGCATACTTTAAATCATGTAAGTGCCTTCAAATAGCTAACACAGTGTAACTGATGTGTAAATAGTTGTTGTACTGTGTTGTTTAGGGAATAAAAACAAGGAAAAAGTCTCTGTGAACAATCAGTACAAGCACAAGTTTTTTTTCCAAATATTTTCGGTCTGGGATTCATTGAAAGCCACAGAGAGCTAACTATATGTTCATTTGGCACACAGAGGTTCCACTAGCAGCTAAGTGTGATAGCGCACATCTCCACATACTTATCTCCTTTTTTTTACAGTCAATTTGATTTTTCTTTTTCTATGAGATAGAAAAGATGTGACTGCTTAAATTTGGATTTTTCATATACCTTGTGCTTGTTGCCATTTACATAATTTGCATTTCTTTTAAAAATTACCTGTTAGAGTTCTCTGCCAATTTTTCCACTGTTATCATTTGTTCATTGCTTACAAAGAGCTCTTCACATATTAAAGTCAACCTATTTCTTGCAGTTTATGTTTTGCAGATTTGCTAAGAACCCTCTCTCCCATGTCTCAGGTTATACATAGAGTAACTTTGAATAAAAAAAACTCCTAGGAATAAAAACCAAATTAAAAATTAAAAATAATTAGGGAGCATATTGACAAAAACAAAGGCACTGCAGGTTGTTTTCTAAAGCAGGAGGAATAAGGAGAATGTGAATCGCCCGAGGGCGGCTGTCACGTTCGCCCTCCCACCGCGGTGCTCAGAATACAGACGCTGCCTGATTATGTTTTTGGAATTAGTGAACACGGGAATGTATTCAGGCTTGCGATGCGTGAGCCCGTGGAGACGTGAACAGAGAGGCGTGAACCTCGGCAGGGCTTCTGCAGGTACAGAGGGGACAGAGCCCTGGGTGCTGCGAGCCTTTCCCTGTCCTGGGCCGCTGGTAATTTACGTCCCGAAGTCCTTTTGTTTACTGAGATTTCTCCTGACTGAGGTCTCCAGTGCTCCTGTGTGTGAGGACATGGGGAAGTTGGTGCGTTTTATAAAGTGTTCTGTTAGTCATCGAGCAGGTAAACCCTAAGGACTAGGGTTAAAAAGCACTCATAATATAGGACGGAGTCAAGGAAAACCTGGGTTGACTGTGAGGACAGTATTGTTATTATCAATATAATTTTGGATGTAACTGTAAATGAAGGGCAAAAGATACATTGGAATTGCTCTTTTTGGGGATTGCTGAGCAATTCCATTGTCTAAAAAATTCTAAAATATCTTTGGAAAAGTGTAGTAGATAAAGAATTAACATATTTTATATAGGCAGAAGAAAGAATGCTTTGCTATTTTTATTTTAACCAATTCTTTGGTTATTTAAATATTATAAATATTTAAATATTCCTAATTTCTCATTTCCAACTTATGAAAAAATACAATAATCTTCCTTTTTTTGTAATTTAGATACTTTCTTGGATGATTGAAAATAGTTCTTTATAAGCTGTGTTCTCTTTTTCCTTAAAAGAATAATCTTTTTTTATTAGCATAATAGCTAATTTTAATTCTATGTGACACAAACCCCTTTAACTTTATATGGGGTTTTATATAGTAATGTTTATTTCCTATACAAACTCTCTAGGATGTTTTATTTGTTTTATATCCCATTGAATTCTCCCTGAAACTGCACTAGTTTACAATAATTTTATTACTTTATTAATTAAACGTTTTCCAACAAGCTAGCTATGGCATTTCTTATCATCAAGGGTTCCATTAGTTTTTAATGGTGTGAGACAAAATTACCATTTACCCACATGCAATTTAAGAAGCATCATTAACACAGGAAAAGCACCAGGTGGGATTTCTAATAGTTACTGTTTCTCATTTTTGTTTTTATTTAAAAGGAATAACTGGTTTTGAGATTTTTCCCCCCTGCAATATTGCCAAATCTTCTCTTGGATTTTACGATCGAGATAATTTAAAATAATGTCCTTCTATTTCTGTAGGCGCCATTCAACAATATTTCACTCGGGCACGCTGTGCCAGTCTAGGACTTTTGCTACGCAGTCATGTGAGTGTGGGTTGCAGACGGCAGAACAAAGAGGCCTCTCCGCTGTCCCAGCAGGGTCACTGGCCAAGGGTTCAGCAGAGTTAGGGGTCTGGCTGCAGACCTGTCCCTGTCATCAGAGAAGCAGGGGCAATGGCACTCTGAAGGCCGGCGGTCCTGAAAACCACAGAAGTTCTAGGACTCTTGCGAGGTGGACACTCATGAATGTTTTCCAGCAGGTTGTAAGAATTCTTGAAAAGGGGCCTCTGTCACAGGTGAGATAAAGCCTGTTCTCCTGGAGGGCAGGAGATACTTGTCCCCCTAAAGTGAATATGTGACCAATCAGAAATCTCCAGCCAGGAAAGTTTGCAGCAAACACAGATACCCTTAGAAGATGGGGAAAGTGCAAACACCTTCCAACCTGGTACCCTGTGGAACACAGCACACCTGCAGGCTCTGGCCTAAACCCCGTGGAGCAGGGGTGAGAGCCCACCCACCACTGGCAAGAGACAAAGCAGAGCAAAAGCAGACCGTAAATTTGGGTATCATGCAGCAGTTTGGGCACTGCTTCCAGGTTTGACTGTTACTGCACTATTACTATTCTGATATATGAAATGGAATAGCAGAGGGAAATCAAAGTCAAGGTTTGGATAATACTAAAACTTTTTACACAAAGTTGATTAAAATGCATCAATATTCCCAGATTATTTTTATATAAGGGTAGGATGTATTAAACAATATTAGACTCACCTGTCTCTGGAAAGGCAGAGAGACTAAAATCTTTAAAATCTCCTAGAAAATGTTCTACAAATTCTGTGATGCCTGAACAGTGCTGCAGGACTGAGGGAGACTGTTGGCCTGATAGCTGGTCCCCAGAGCCTTTCTCGCTCTTTCATCCGTTCCTAAAGACACGGGAGGTGCTCTGAACTTCAGTCCATGGCAGGGGATGTGTGATCTACAGGTAGGGGTGGGGGTGTGAGTGGGTGATATAAAACGCTACATTCACACCAATTCAGTGTCTATTTATTGATCATTTATATAAATTAATTAAGTGATAAATACCATATTTTGGTTAGCATACCGCATTACATAGGAAATATTTGCTTAATTTCATAGGGATAGGTATAATAAATGTTTTTTTGGGGAGGAGGATGTGTGTGTGTGTGTGTTACTAGGGAAGGGCCTCTCACACTGAGCTACATCTCTAGCCATTTTCTCTTCTCTTTCGTATTTTGAGAAAGGGTCTTACTAAATCCCTAAGTTATCTTGCCCAGGCTGAGCTCAAACTTGTGATCCTCCTGCCTTAGGCTCCTGGAGTTCTGGGACTACAGGTGTGAGCTATCACACCTGGCTGTAAGAAAGGAGTTTTACACAAAAGGCAGAGAGGAAATTATATGAATGAAATAACATCTTCTAAATGTGAAAGCTTTGATATCTAAGAAGAAATGGTTTATAAGAAAAATAAATTTTATATTCAGCTCACTATGTACTTGCTTTTCATGCCAATCTACAATTTTAGCTAATTTTCCAATGACTGTATGTCTGTCTGTATACAGAAAATGGCAAAGCTTATTCACAGTGGTGCTGTATATTTAGCTGGTTTTTTTTTTTTGTCTGCACAATTAAATTCTAGCTGTTTTTCTGACTGGTATAGCAACTCCAAATTTGCACTGGCTACAAAATACGAAGTCCCTGAGAGCCGTGAGTGCCTGTGCCGTGCTCACCGGGCAATGTCCCCCAGGTCACCTTCGAGCCATACCAGTTGATAAATTTTGAGTGAGAAATGTTACTTGCATAGGTTGCTATACCGGGAGAATCACTGTGTAACTTCTTCTCTGGAACAATTAATTATTACACAGTTCATGGGCTAATTTACGTTTTATTTTGGCTGCCACTTAAGAACACGCGTTGTTCAGGGACCCGGTAAACCTTTCCAGTGCAGTTTCTTTCTTAGTGTTCTTTCCGTCTCCACTCAGTCTGCTTTTATTGTGCTTGAAGCTGACAGAAAATTGCTATAGCCAATCACCAAAAAGTGCTTATTTTTTTATGATGTTTTATTTTCATTGCTCAACATTAACATAATGAAACTTTAGATTTTTCTATTAAAACAATGCCATACATGTGAAGTGTCATGATGAATGACACTTTCCTGTGATATACATTTTGGTGCTTGTAAAATAAAGATTGACACAAGAGCTTTCAGGGGTAGATCCTCTCCGATTTTATTTAGAGGCTTCATGAAAAGCAGTGCATGTCACGCACACACACACACACGCGCGGGCACACACGCGTGCACATGATTAAGTACCATTCCTCACCAGAAGAAAGATAACGGAACACTTATCAGAGCACTGTTGTTGTCATTCAGCATCTTTACAAAGCTTCCAGGGCTGGGAGGAATCCAAGAGGCATGGGCTGCACTTTCCAGAGTGCGGGGACCCCTCCAGAGCGGGGTGTGACATTGTCATGGTGCCAGCATTGATTCTCAAAGGCAGCACACGTGGTGTGGGATTTTGTGGGAAGCAGTGAGCCATTCAAAAGGTATTAATGTTCATCTGTGCGGATCGTAGAAGGTGACAGACTCACGTTCTGGAGTTTACCTATAATGAGCTTCAACTACTTCTGCTCGGAATCATTTTCGATGAAATGACACACAAGTTAAGATACATACTGACGACATGATTAGCCAGGAAGCGAGGAGTCTGAGTTTGAGATCCAGACTTTGTGGAATGCATGTGCTATGTCAAACCCGTGGCAGACACAAGAGGTCCGGTTCCCCATCGCCTCAGGAAAAGAGGCAGAAGAGCTGGAGGCGCGGGGCCTGCGACCTTTACTGCTCCTGGTCCCGCTCCTGCCTAATGTTTGGTGCGCACACAGTTAGGAGCCTGCTCGTGGACTCCCCGGGCCTGCACACTCGAGGGATGGGAAACCCAAGTGGTTTCATGGGAAACACCTAGGGTCAGTCCCCTCTGCTTCCTGTCTTATCCTCCATCTCTGTGGGGTGCTGGGCTAATCACTTCTGCAGATTGGCTTTGTTGTGAGGAACAAGTGGGACCAAGCTGTGAAAATTCGTATTTCAGTGTTGGTCAAGGAGTGTTACTGTTCTATACCTCAGGGTGGGTTGCTTTTCTCAGCAAAGACACGGTGACCTGTTAAGTGGCTTTGCTTGTGACATGCATTTTTTGTTGAATTTAATTAAGTAAGCAAGATTTTGATGGCGAAGTACACTTCTCTTGCAAATGAAAGGTAACATTCATTGAACACTCACCATGTTCCTGGCTTATCATTATGCATGTGTGTCTTGGTGTGGATAGCGAGTGTGCACACACACGCAATCGTGTTATTCTCTGTGAGCACCCACGTGGTAGATGTGACTATTGTCACTCTGTTAAAGATGAGAAGGCAGGGGTCAGGAGTGAATCCTCCCGTATGACTCGTCCCCTCCTCAGTGACCGCAGGTGGCAATGGGACTCCTGACCCTGTAGTCCCAACCATGCATACTCAACACTAGAAAGAAAGCTACAGACTGTGCCGTATGAACACAAGTAACTCACTGCTGGGTCATTGAGAAAGAAGAGGCAAATGCAGAAGGAAAAAGGGAGAAGATGTTACTTGGTGCAGTAGAAGGAGGGCCCGTCTGTGGGAGGAGCGCGAGCAGCAGAGCTGTCATTATTTTCATGCATTTGTAAAGGCACCAAAGTTTCTCTTTCCTTGGTTGAAAACATGCTTGTTGGGCTCTCTGAGTGCCCAGGGGCCGTCGCAGCTTCTGTCTGTGCACTCCACATGGCCTCTTAGCCGCAGTGCCCCTTTCTGCTTCCCCACGAGTGGCTCAGAGCACATCTTGGCTGATACGTGGTTACCCCTGGTCGTAGCTCAGGGCGTAAATTGGTGACTGACTCAGTTTTCAAGACGTTAAGGGAAGTTCAGTGGTAGAATAGGAGAGGGGAAGGGACAGGGAACATGGGGATCCAGGGGCCCCCCATCAGTCATGGGGACAGGTGTTGATGTGTGTTGGCAGAGTTCTCTCATGCGCAAACGACTCTGTGAACCTACAACAGAGGAATCCATCCTTGGACATCGACTCTTGTCATGTTTGTGCTTTCAGGCCAGAGACCTGGCTCCCCTCACATGTTTGGGTTTGGGGCTATGGAGAAACAAAGGCTGAGTTCACACAGGGTCTCTGAGCTCGTCTGAAAGGACGAGTTTCTGTCCAGAAGGTGGCACTCAGAATTGTGTCTGTTGAAGCAGTCTGATTTTTCCAGTTTACCATCAACTCCAGGAGTGGCACATTGAGGTGTTTTATTTTGCCTGGTGCCACAGGAGATAGTGACACAGGGGCCAGCTGTGGCACTATGGAGTTTGATGTTAGGAGCAAGAGGCACCAGGCGTGTTCACTGCGGTCAGGCCAGGGATGTGGCTGAGTGGATCAAGAGTCACAACCTCCCATTCCAGGTTTGGTCCCAGCCATCTGCAAGCCAAGCTTCTCCCAACATGGCGGCACTTCCTGCCATGGGCCCTGAGGTGCCACACGTGGTCCCGGACTGTCCTGGGGAGTGTCTCGGCACCATCCTGAAAGTGCTCTGTGAACTGCAAATCACACTCATGAAGTTGTTCCGAGGGGCTTCCTCCTGACAGGGCTTGCTCAAAAGTGCTCTCACAACAGTGATGGCACAATTCCTAAAAGAAAATCCACAAAAAGCAGGGTAAAAGTCCACAGAGAGCCATGGGCGTAAATAACACAACGAAGGGAGTGCACCGGAATTCAAGTGCTGAAGAGTTTGTAAGACACTGAAGAGGGGCAATGATAAAGAAGTCCACCAAGGTAAATTTCTGTATTCACTCAGTTATCCTAACCTTTCAGTAGCTTGCTTGACAATGTGAAGAGGGAAGTGATTCATGGAATTTTGGAAAATAGAAACTTAGAAAACACAATTACTCCAGAAAATGTTAGACTTTTAAATGCCTGCTTAAAGCTATGTAGTTAGCCCTATTGCATGAATATTACTCTCTTTATGGTAGAATTCTTGTGTCTTCTTTGTACCTTGAATAGCTGTCGTAAGCATTTAGATAAAAGATAGGCAAATATATTAGCTCATCTTCTGAGGGAACTTCACCGGCCAAGGGCCTCCCATAGAGCCAAGCAAAGGGCCAGATGACTGGACAGTGCCCCTTTCCTTCACCCAGCACTGCTGTGCTGGACTGCGTGTCTCTGCTTGTATGGATGTCCTGGGACTCATTTGCGGCCTCTGCTCACCCCTTGGTTGTGACAACCCCAAAACATCCTTAGGTGTTGATAATTGTCCTTTCTGGGGCAAAACTGTCCATATTTGAGACTCACTCTTCTCTAGTGATATTTGACAGGCTTTAGTTCTGGGAACTGAGAATTTATAAAGTTCTGGGACAGTACAGTCAGTCAGTGATGGATAATGGGTCCATAGGGAACAAGTGGGTATGTATTTCTGTGCTCCTAACATGTCTCTTTCTTGCACTTTCTAGCTCTCTCCTCACAGTGAGAAGAACATGCTTCCAGGCACAGGTTGCATTCTGAGGGATCTCTGCACTGCTTTCCCTCCCGTATGTCTGCAGCCCGCACACGTCCACCTGCGTCCCGGGTCTCGGCGTTAAGTGCTCGCGGAGGCTCCTGAGGTGGACAGAAGCGCGGCCTCCTCTGCTGTCTCCAGCACTTGGAAATGGTTCGATCCCACGTAGCTCGTCTTCCCCCGGCAGCTGCACCTCCTCCGTGTCTGCGTTGCCAGCTCCTCATCCGCTGGGCATCCTTTTGGGCCAACTTTATCTTCTTCCTTGTTTCCTCTGTTAATCAATGACCAAATCTTATGCCCAACTCTGCACTGTCTCCTAATTCTCCATGTCAACTCACAGACTGCCCAAGGCAGCCCCAGGGGCAGCTTCACTCTGTGACCTGTTGTCACTGTCTGCCTGGCCTTCCTGCCTCAGCCTTTCTGCATAAGTTATATTAATTGTCCAGTTCCCATCCCCAGAGCACCCCACTCCAACCAAGCTTTCAGCCCTGTGTAGACCGGCTCTGATTTTTTTCAACTATTTTCTAACACTGGAAATAAAAATAGCTTCTTTGTAATTTTTTACTCTGAGAAGTCCTACCTCTTCTATCTAATTTTTTAACGTGCTAATATTTTTTTGCTCCCAACAATTTTTCTTGTTTCTGTCTTTGATAGTTTATATTAAAGAAGTGCAAACCTTTAAAATCTGAACTATACACAGGAATCTGAGAATCTGCTTCTACTTGAGTACTCTAAAGTTACTTTCAGGATTATTATGGAGAACTACAGCATGCAGATGGTTGTAAAACCTTTTATGTGAGACTCCCGCATCCCTGAGGTGGATGCCGTTGATTTTCCTCGGTGGAATTCAGCACACATCAGGCCTTCCTTGCCTCCTCATCTTATGGTAGGACATGAATGTGTAAATCTAGTTTCTGTATTTGGAAAAAATTGTGCATAAATCTTAATCTGCATTCCACTTCCCTGGGTATTGGAAATTCTTGCTCGGGGGAGGCGGACCCTACCCAGCTGCAGTGTGGAGAGGAGATGGAGAATGGGAGGAGCCATGGTGAGTTAGTGGCACTCATTGTCATGGCCACCGGGCCACTCATGGGAGGGGCATGGACACTGCTGAAGAGGGCCCGTGGGGGCCTGGCTGGAGCCCAGGTTGGTGGTAAATGGAGGCCATTACTAGTTGATGGTCTGTTTGAAATGAGTCGGTGGTCTCAGGCCAGTTGTTAGCAGACAGGTGTCTACATCGCGAAACATCATGACAATGGGCACTAATTGGCACCTCTGCTGGGAATCTCAGCAGAGGGGCAGGGGGTCCGTGGGGGAGGGGAGATGTTGTTGTTGGCATAGATAAGCCTTTAGGGCCAGGCAGAATAACGTACTGCTGCAAGAACAGCAGCTTTGGAAGATCGAGACATTTCCAGCATTGAAAATAATTTCAGTTATTTTCTCCCCACTCTGGCTCCCTCTCTCGCTCTCACGTTCCTTTCTTGGTGGTTTAGAACTGGACTTCCTCCTTCCCGGCCGAGGCACGGGTGCCGTGACAAAGATCCTGAGCTTAGGGGTCCGTCACTTTCTTGTCTCAGCTCAACCCCGGATCCTTCCTGCCCCTGCGTTCTCCCGGGTGGGACACTCGGGTGTGTGTCCGTGTCTCTGCTGCCTGTCTGTGGCCTGTCTTCGGTGGCGCACGTGGTTCGCTCATGCTGGGTGCATTCTGTACCCTTCCACTGTCTCGCCACTGTCCCGAGGCCTTTCGGACAGGGCCCCTGCTGAGGTCCCTTGAGCAAAAGCAAGCACGAACAAAAGCAAGCAGGAAGGAAGGAAGCCGGCTTGCTTAGCCTGTGGGAGACAGACGGCCGCCCCTCCGAGTGACAGGAGGGGCCAGCACGAGAGACACAGATACTGGAGGCACGGTGGCAGGAATGTGTAATCCATTCCACTCGGCGCCTTTGAAATTCTCCCACTCTCGTTTTGAATGGCTGCTTAGCGTTCCAATCCATGCAGGAGACCGTGCACAATTGCTTTGTAATCGGCACAACTTAGCTTTCTAACTGATGAGCTCGTTCCACTGTGGGCTTGGAAGAGCAATTTCTGTGCTCTGTCAGTGTTTAGAATCTTGCCACTGCCAAAGCCAGCGTTTCCAATCCGTGTGGACTGATAATTTAATGAATGTGATTTTGGTTATCTTAACCAATAAAATTATTTAAAACAAAGGGGAGAATTTCATAAATATGAAAAGTCACGATTATATTTTGATTCTGCAAATAAATGTATCACACCTGTTTTACTCGTGTATATATTAGAACTGAGTAAATATTTCTGAGTGTGTTGCTACTTTTCAAATTGTAATTTATCATGAAAATTCAAAAATGTATTATTTTAAAATTATAGACCTAAAATTAACTGGCAAAAATATGTCTAAATAGATAGCTTAATGTGATCCTTATTTTGATTATTTAATTGAATAATTACTAATGTTCAAAATTAGGCTATTAAATGTAGCAAATGGTAAACATGAATTAGTATATGCTGACAAAAATGTGATAAATGAAGCATAATGCAGTTTGAAAATTCTAAAATTATCTGTTAAGGGTTTTGACTAGCAAAATGCTTTCTCCTTCTCTATATATGATTTTTGAGTAGGGTATTTCTCTAGATTTCTTTTGAGAAAAAAAGTATCAACTGAATATTGATCAGAAACAATTTCACAAATGTGCCAATTTCAATGTAATTTGCCAAGATGCATTTCTTTAGTTTCACATTACATGTTTATTTTGCATGCTAGACTAGCAAGTAAATACATCGCAAATCTTTAAAACTCCTTTTAGTATCAGAACCGAATATCTCTTGCACCCACTGTCAGGAATATGGTGTGTATTACTGGGTGCTTACTGCAGGGAGTTTTTTGAAAGGCAATGCAAATCCAGTCCCTGGGTTTGTGGTAGGAGACCACGGGTATCTGAAACCAAGGTAGATCAGTTGAGAGATTGCAGCCTTTAACAGCAATCAGGAAGCACAGATACACCACTGTACCCCTTCATTCTTTAATTTTACAGGTAATTTACAATACCTTGATTTTTAAAGCGTAAGGGAAATGGTCCACGTGAGGTGGGATCCTAGCCTAGTGCAGAGCCCACACGCACATCAGTGCCGGCAGGTAATCCAGATGCACTGCAAGCGGCCGGGTGCTGCTGAGCACTCTCCAGGCATTGTTTTCGGTGAAGCATGTGATGTGGGAGACCTAACACGGAGTTTCTATTCACAGCAATCAATGTGGGGCTGGCTACCTCAGGCACCCCAGTATGTTTTGTTTTTGTCTCTCTTGGTTTTACCACTGGAGACTCCGTGGATGGCCTTCCCTGGTGCTCTCTGCAGCCGTCTCTAGAATGCACAGCTCACGAAATGGTTTGAAATTTACCCCTTAATTCAGCTGATGGGGCCTCACCTTCAAAGCTTTCGCGTTCCCTTAAGACATATTTGTGTTCGTTTTTCTTTTTGATGAAGTTGTAATTAGTCCTGGGGAGCAGTTGTTTCCAATTAAGCAAGAGGAGGAAATAACATCTGAAGTTTTATAACAAATCATTAGACATTCTGATATCAGGTCAGTGCGTTAGGATTTTTGTGATAAAAATTTGTGTTTCAAAAATAATTCTGTTTATTCTTATATATTTGTTAACATTACATTTCTTACCTACTGGTATTTCCTAAGAAGATAAATACCTTTTTTTAGCTCTCCAGAGAGCTCGAATTTCTACCATGCTTATCCACAGTAATTTACTGTTACTCACTTTATATCACACAGACAATAAAATGCAAAATATTCCTTCTAATATGATAGCTTGTGCCAAACGATCACAGACTTGAGATGACTTTTTAAATGGAGAAAATCAAAGTCCTCTTTTAAAAGAGACAAGGGGAGCTATATGTTAATGAAGCAAGTATTTGATTTAATTGACTTAACTTCGTATTATATTTTTGAATAATGGTGGTCTCTGCCTCTGTTACTTAACTTTTGAAAAATTAATGTTTTATCATTTTTAAAGTTTTAGATCCTAAAATAAATAAATAAATAAATAAATAAAGTTTTAGATACTAACATTTAGAATTATGGTGTTTAATTTTGTGCATTACCCACTCTACATAAGAAAAATAGTTCAATGTAGGTATCAAAATATCTAAGAGGTAACAATGTGCTAAAATGCCTCTTTGGTAATCATAGACTCTCTAAAGGGAAGAGAAATGAAACCTGCTGTTTAACATGAAATAGCTTTTGATTAGATATCATAGGGTTTAGAGATTAACTCCTTGTTCTTACGTTGGTTAAAAACAGAGCCACCCACGAGCAGATGTGGACAATGCATTCGGAGTGTAGCCCCGGTGGTCCTAACAGAGCAGACAGGTACGTCTAGGTCTGGAAGATGCCCTGAGAGTTTTTAAAATTTCTGCTGCAGATGGAGAAGGAAGTTAATGTTTGTTTGATCTCAGATGTCAGTTCTGACGTTTACAGTGCCCCAAATCAGCATTAGGTAGTGAAAACCTACAGGTAAATTCTATCAGTAGGGATATATTTTTCATATTCAGGGTCCAGGTAATTACTCAACACTCTCTGGTTGAAAATATGGATGCGTTCTGTACTTTTTTATAGAATATTGTAAACTTGGCCAAATAATTACTTTGGTATTTGGAAACTGAATAAAAAGTTTTCCTGGGTCCCTTACTCTGTGTGTATGTGTTTGTGTGCGTGAGTGTTATCAGTCAACTGTTTTCTGCCACACACCTTCATGATTAAATATTTTTATGTGCAATGTTACACTGCTTTTCAGATAAATTTGTTTTCTAGATATAGCAAAAAAAACTTTACTTGAGGTCTAATCAAGCAACACTGCTTCTCCGGGTTTGAAGGAGAACTCAGAAAGTTAGTTTTTTATTCTACTTCGTTTGAGTATTATTTTTTAATTGCAGCGTATTAAACATAAAATCTGGTACAATCTTTAAAAATAAATAGGACCTAACTATAAATGGGCCCTGTTGTGTTTTTATCTTTGACAAGCAAGTAATTGCTTCTCAAATTTATCAGTTTGTTTATGCAAAAACCATTTACCAAGCCTCGCTCAAAAGCATCAATTTCATCATTATCATCTTATTAATTTAGCCAAGCTATAACACAGCTGATTATTCCTGAGTAATATCCTCTGCAGCACATCATGTGTGGCAAAACCATCTGTACAGTACCTATTTAATAAATAAACCCTCGGCTAAATGTCTCTGTTTATTGAGAACTAATGTTTATAGAAAATATAATGGAACTCAATAAATAACTCAGCTTCATCAACCTGCATATGAATCAGTGCGAAGAACGCTGACATCATCACCTTTCAAGTACCAGAGAAAGCAAAATTACCCAAAAGAGCTATAGAGCCAATATTAAGGCATTAAAGCTGCAATGAAGGCATATTAATGCTCAAAACTTCATTGTTGGCAGTGGAATTGGCACAATGGACATATTTTATAACTCTAGGAATACTTAGGCTTTATGACTGCTTCTTTGTTGACTGCCTTGCACTTAATGTAGTTTTCCACTTTAAATAAGAAAAAAAAAACCCTCAAGATCTTTAAAAAAAAAAAACAGGAAAATTGCTGATTCTAAGCATTCATTTTTAAAATAATGCAAAGTGCTGATTCCAATTGTTCAGATTTAAGCGGGGGAAAGCCAACTTCTTTAACTCCATGCTCCCTGCACTCATAGTAGCAGCAACTAGATATTTTGAGGCAAAGGTCTCAAAGGAAAAACAAAGTCATAGTGCTCTTTTCCGTTTTAAAAGAGATTATTTTGAATGACATCATTAGTAAGAGAGTGTGAGAGCAATGTAATCATTTCGCAAAGAAAATCCAGTGGAGCCGGTGAAGAACCATTCTGAGTGGTCACACCCAGTGCTTAAAGGTACAGAGTTGTTTACCACGTCTGTCTTGATCCGCATCACCAAGCATCTAAAGTTTCGGGTCAGTACCTTGAATGATCACACTAGGACAAATCTCATGAAGCAAAGGGACTGTTTTGAAATAAATGAGGAAAATGGGTCTGTTTCTTACAACTTGTTTTAAAGTCTATCTGCGCACACTTTCACTAAAAAGACTTAAGACATAGCTTTGATTTGTGTACTTGGCCCTGGCCGATCCCAGACAGCACCTCTACTTCCGGGTGTCACTCAAAGCCTCTCGCCAACAGCTTGCCATCTGCCCACCTCCTGGCACCCGTGGGACTTCGGAGGTTCACCAAGGTACAACGTGGATGTGGTTTAATGTTCGAGAAGCGGAAAGTGCCGACCTGTCGCTGGAGACACTTGGCCTCGTTCTCAGCCCTGGCTCCTGCGGTTCCTCACCCAGCTCTGAGACTTACTTGCCTGGTGTGCCCCTTTCAGGTGGGCACTGTTAAGTTCACACTTGAAGGACATTTTCCCAGGGCCACAAGATCCTTACAAAGTTTAAATATCAGAGCACAGAGCTGCTGCTGCTAATTCTCGAAAGCCGGTCTAAAGACAAGGGGCGTTTCAGTTTTTTTGCTACCATTATTGTTCAAAACATTTATTCCAAAATCTTGCCAGAGAAAAGTATCAAAAGCCAAGAAGGGCAAGGTCCCCTAATCTGTCTGCATCAGATTTCTTCCCCCTGTGTGGGCTTCATTATGCTGGCTGCACAATTTTGTGTTTTGTTTTGCTTTTTTGTGTTTCAGTTTCTGCCGTAGCCCCTCACTCGCTAACCCAGGAGGGCTCCCGGAATCCTAACAGAATCCCGCTCCTCCTAAATCAGGCAGATTCCTCAGACAGAATGAAAACCACATCAGGAGAGGAGGAGGAGAGGGACGTGGTGCCAGTAATTGCCCTGTGGGGCCACTTGGCTTAAACAATTCAGAACCCTCGAGCTTGGCACCCACAGAGCCCAGGAGGGCGCAGTGCTTTGCTCGAGGCTGGCTGAAACTGTAAATCAGGGAGCCCACCATGCCGAACCCCCATCTGGAGCCCGAGCACGTGCTGTGCCCTGACGCGTGTCCCCGAGGACATCTGTGTCCGGCGTGTGTGTCAGCACCTCGGAACAGCTTGGGTTTGGTGACCAGCGTCAACCTCCCACACACTCTGGCACAGTCCGACCCAGACCAGTGCACAGGCTGCCGGGCTGGCTGGTCGGGCCATCTCCTGTCGCCAGCCTGTGGCTCGGAAGCGCTGAAGCAGAGGGGAGTGGGTGGACCAGCCGTACACTGGCGAGCGGCTCCCACTGGAGGACCCCTGGGACGACCGAGGAAATCTGTATCTGTTTCCTCTGAGTTGATGGCAGCGTCTGGCCTGCCATCTTGTGATCCATAAAGTCCCTCTCATCCCACTTTAAGAGGTCAATTTCAGGTACTTCTGCTGGGAGGTGAAATCGGGTCTTATCATTTTGAGACAAGAAATCAGAATCCCAATTTCAGGCAGCCCTGAGATGGGCACGAGTGAGATGAGGGAGAGTTGGGGTGTGCATCCCATAAAACATGGGTCATTTGGGTAGTTTTGAATTCATTTGCCTGACACAGCCCTAAGCAAATGCCCCTTGGGCCTCTCGTACAGGAGTCGCAGTTTAGAAGAAGGCACAGGGACCACTGAAGATGGAAACCATAATCCAAGGTCGTATTAATGTCACTGCCACTGGCACAAGGCTCCACATATCCCTGAGAAATCCAGAAATTGGCAAATTTGATGCATATCTGTGGGTGATTTTTTGTAGGATAAAGGGAAAATTTATAATGCAGGTGGCACTTTTCGTTTTATGGTGGAAACATCTTTACCAAGAATAGAATAATTTGTAATTTCAAAAGCAACACCATGATAAGTACCAGTTGGATGGAAGATGGTAGTTTTATTTGGGCAATTTCAGTCATTTGTTGATTCACTTTATCATGACGCCCTGTTTATTAGGTGCCTCCACTGTACTAAATATTGGGACACCTTGTGAGCACAGCTGTAAGAAAGGCTATGAAGGACAGAACAAGACAGAGGTGTTGAGAAGGTTTCAGCAAGTGAAACTGCTCCTTAAAACACCCATGGGGGAAGGAATCACAGCTCATGCAAAGAACTAAAAGAGTATTGTACCAGACAGTAGCTGGCATGGGGGATCTGGTGCAAGATGAACCTGGAATTGTCAGCTGGGTTTGATGGTAGTAGCTTTGGTCTTTAGAACAATGCTACAGTCAATTTACGTTGTTCGTGGACAGTAGTGTTCTTGGTTTGGGGAACTTACTGCTGAGTCCCTTGGCAGAAAATATTTTCAATCAGGGAGTATTAAAATACAGAGTCCACCAAAAAACTGTATCCACACTTCAGTTGTTCACCATGTTAATAAATGGAAGCCGATGGTCACCACTCTGAGCATCTCTTGTGATTCTAGAGGCCAAAGGTAACTTGTATGCATCTCATGATGTCTCAATGAATTTAGTATCAAAATATTCATGCAAGGCTTCCATTTCCTGAAGTACACAGTTTTGGGGGGAGGCTGTGTTATTCACTCCTTCAGCTGATAATTTATTAAACATCTACTCCACATGCCCAGTGGGGGCTGGAAAGCCAGTGAAGGGCCGACCGCACAGGCACGGCCTCTGTCTGCCTGAAAATGCAGCTGTCAGAAGACAAATGCTGAATAAACAGGAACAAACTTCAGAAAATTGGTTGTGGCCTAGGAAATCAGAACTCTTAAAAATAATTTTGTGAAAAGCTTGCCCATTTTATAAAGTTTCTTTCACATTCAAGACCACTTAGCTTTCTAAAGGCTATTTCCTGCCTTAAGATGTCTGTTTCCCGACCCTATCTTTGTTCACACGGCTGAGCTAAGCGACACGGGGGCCACTTTCCGTGCCGAAAGGAGAAAGATAAGGTTTACAAATGTTTTCTGACATTCTTTGTAAAATTTGCAATGCAGTTTGGTTCAAGGAGGCATTTTCTACGTAATGCATTTTATGTTATTTGTGTTTATTTTAACCTCTTTCCAACACATCTGTAGTCCTGGTGGCAAGCTTGGTCAGGGGCATCCCGACAGCTGCCACTCGGGCAGGGGGACAGTTTGGCTGGGCAGGGGGAGGAACGGGGTGCAGTGTGCTAATGTGAGCTGAGCTGGGGTGGGGCGCGATTCACCCCCACTATAAGTCAGGATGGGGTAACAGTGTAAGATTTTACAGTCAGGACCATGCATCTAAAAAAATTTCAAGAATTGTTACTGTGTGTGTGTGTGTGTGTGCGCACACGTATGTGGTACTGGGGATTGAACCCAGGGAGCACTGGGCTACAATCCCAACTCTGTTTTTGAATTTTGAGACAGAGTCATTTTTTTTTTTTTTTTTTTTGGTATCAGGAATCAAAGTCATGACCTCACACTTGCCAGGAAGGTGCTGTGCCGCTGAGTTACATCCCCAGCCCTTGAGACAAAGTCTTGCTAAATTGCCTAGTCTGGCTTCCAACTTGCCATCTCCCTGCCTCAGCCTCCTGAGTAGCTGAAATTACAGTGTGTGCTACCACGCTAGGCTTATTACTACTTTTTAACACCATTTCAGTAATTTCCATTTCTTTAACTTTGTCCTTCAAGTATAAGATCAAGAATGTGCCTACCAAAGGATAAACCTCGCCTACTTCTTCAAAAAATGTTTTGTTTGCTTCTTTTTGAATGGAGGGGTCTAGATAACATAGGTACATTACGGTGGGTGGTTTAATTGCTTTAAGAAAGGAACGTAGTGAATGGTCACCACCTATTTGATCAGAACATCCTTAGGATGATAGGGTAAGTGCTACCACAGCCAACACAGCTCCAGAGCCCCCAGTCCTGCTGGCCATCTGTGTTGCTTCTGCCACTGCATTAAGCTACAGGTCACCAGTGCTGCATCTGACATCACCTGGAGAGTGGGCAGAGCAAAGGGAAGTTCACAGCTCAGCCAGGAGGCCACTGACGGCATTACAGTAACGCATTCAGAGGTGTGCTTTGTATTGAATAAACGCATGTCGCTCTGGTCAGCGCTAAGGGAATCTTCAAGTTATTGTTAAGATTGCACCCCGTCAGTGGTCTGCAGTCATGTTAGGGCCTTTTAATAGTGCATGCTTCATGGTGTCTTTGTGAAATTCATGGCTAATGCTTGCTAATGTACGTCATTAAGTTATCTAATGCTGTACCCTGGGAAAAATAAAAGGAAACTATATAATAAAATACTAGCTACAGAATCTGTAAATGCTCTGGGAGAGCTGTTTTCATTGAAGCAAAATAAGAAATTCATGAGACCTTTGGGGGTGGGCCGCCCTCCCGGAAATGGTCCTGGCACCCAGGGTTTGTAGGGTCCCAGACAAAGCTGCTTTACCCTCTGCCCTGTGCCCAGCCCCAGGCGCGGTTTTTATGGATTAAATGCCCTGCAAATATTTACATTTTGAGTTTAAACAGTGAAGAGAAAGGAAGGAAAGGGCCCTCGTCTGGGCTGGTGGCCGGTCGCATTAGTGGCCCGAGAGAGAAGGAGTGTGGGGGTGGCGGTGGAATGCCTGTGCCCAGGCCCAGCTGTGGGTCTCCACCTGCGTTTTAGTTTGCAGAGATAAATTCCCGGGAAAGCGAATGGTGAGCCTCATTTTAGGAAATCCCAGGCAGGAGTAGGTGAGGAACCTCCTGCACTCCTGGTGAGAAGGTTCTGCCTTTGGAAAACGAAGACCAACCCTGCGGTGAATTTTGAGAATCACATTTGCTTTATAAACAAGGTGAATGCAAAAGACGCCAGTGCATATTTTTAGGACTTCATTTATAAGACATGCTGTTTATAAAACATTATTGTTTTAACATTCATGTGACAAAATCATCTTGATTATAGGTGGTGCAATTGTATTTGTTTTCTTTTGTGAGGATTGCAAATTAGAATGTATTGAGAATGGAAATATACTGAGGAGAAAAAAGTGTTTCTGCCAGGCAAGATGAATTATTTTTAGTTGGGGGGAGTGAACTCTTTAAATATCTAATACTGAGTTTTATGATTTCTGTTCTCTGCTCCCTGCTATCTTTTTAAAGCTATTGTGACTTAAATCGTGATGGGCATAATATAATAAAACAAATTAGTTATAGCCTTCACTGGAAACTAAAAGCTGTCTTATTACCATTATCTTCTACTGAAATTATTTCTAGACATTTTTAAAAATCTGCCTTACAATTTTTTAAGTTTTAAGATTATTCACCAAAAGTGTTTACAGTTTTTTCATTAGGTTTATTTTTATATACTGTGCTTGGAGTTTTCAACCATAATTAAAATCATAATGTGTCTCATGATATGTGCCCTTTCAGGAGTGTACATCTGACGAGGTTTTAAATATAGAGTAGCTATCCTGGTTACAAACAGCATGTACTTCCCAATATACCCAAGACTAATACAGGTTTTTTGGGTTTATATATTTAAATTTACTTTCTAAAAAGATAATTGAGTAGAAGCAGAATAAAAGACTCTCCAAGTTTTATTTTAAAGTATTGCATGGCTCATTGCTTTGAGGGGGAAAGGGCAGTGATTCTCACACACGAAGACCCCCAGCTGTGGCTGATCCCAGTACTTCCTCCTCTGACTAAGGACCCCCACCCCACAACCACCAAGCCCCCAGCCTCACCCTCACAAAAATGGAACCACCAGCCAACCAAACCGCAGGACCCCAGTGCGAGAAACAGATTACCGGCATTGTTTACAACTACACTTAATCACAGATTTATAAATTACACAAAGCGACCCATTGATAGCTCAGTTAATCGCGCTATCTGCGTGATGCTAAACAAGGGGTTTTATTAATTTTTCAAGCTGATTTGTTTTCTTGACTACTTTTATTGCTATAATACCAATGCTCTCTATTTTTTTTTTAAATGAGAGACTTTGCAAGTCCCTGAAGATTATACTTTCCTTCTTTTAGAATTAATAATTTTCTTAGCACATTTAAAGTAAACAGAATGAGAAATGTTTGAAGCTAGGGGATGTTAAGACGTTTGCCTTTTTATTCTCGGCAGTATTCAGCCCTACAGGGTAAGATAAAAGAGGGCTGGAGTGCCACATTTCACAGAAAGGTCTCCAAAGGTAATCTCTCGGGGAAATCTGCTTGGGTGTGCTATTTCGTGGGTCATAAATCAGCTGGGCAGAGAATAATTCTAATCAATTTTTGATTTTTAGTTTGATTTCTTCATTTTATTTTATGTGTGACCCCTGAAAAACCACAAAACAATGCCTGATTTTATTTCCCTGTAGATCCCTCCTGAGGCTCCACAAGTAAGCAAAGGTCAGGCTGCAGGGCCTTCTCTTCCTGCGTGTTCTCAGAGTGCGGACAAACTGTGGAGAAGAGAGGAGAGGCTTTGAACATCACCCCATGTGGACCACCGTGGGCCTTCTGATGTCTGAGGACAGTAGAGTCACGGGCAGTCTGCAGTGAGCCTGGTACTGACCCAATCGAGCTGCGAAATTAGAAGCATGTGACAAGAGTGTGACAAGTGTGTGTGACAGCTGGGGCCACAGCCACCCAGACTCAGTGCCACCCCACGGCAGGGAGTGCAGGGCCATCACCCGGTGTTGCTCTGAGTGTCCAAGAAAGTCTGGCAAGGGACCCTGTAGTGCCATCCAGAGAATCCAAAACCGTCCCCCATAGAATTCGGCTCTGCATTTCCGGCCCAGACGATGCTCCGATTAAATTCAGGGTGTGCTTCTCATTTTAGAAAGCTGTGCGTGTGCTGCCACGGTCTTTTCTTAGATAAAAACATATCCACACTCTTTCCCTACAAAACGAAACCAAACACATTTAGAACACATGTGGGCCATTTCTCTATGGGAAAGGCCATTTGTGGTTAACACAGAAAGTATTTATGGTTTCACTGTTAATTGTGGTTTCTTTGTATTAGCCAAAGAAGGTAACATTTTTCATTGTAGGAATAGTAAGAAAGCAATTACCTTTCTAAAAAATGTCTGCATTTCCTGGAGGAAATATCTGAATTTATGATCCTTCTAAATACCAAAGGAGTATATGCAACCTAAAATTGTGTTTCCAACTTGAGTAGAAGTTTACTTAAATTGTCTTAATTGTACTTTGGTACATTTCCACAAGTCAAGAAGACATAATCAATATCATATATACAAGGCATGAGAACAGTTTATTTTTTATTCATATTTGCTATCTATGGCTATTAAATGTCTCTTTTGGACTAATGCTGTTTTGCAAACTGTTAATTTCATTTTTGACAAATTGTTAATTTTATAATTTTTTCATTTGTAGATGCTAATTCATTCACCCAAGTCAGTAGGCTAGCTTGCCTAGTTCATTTGTCTTATTCTTTCTGTCTTATCTGTTTTTAATTTCCTTCCCCCTTTGGGATGAAAAGTTGTATAATCATTAGAGCATTGGAATATTTTATTTCATAGTACTAAAATATGTTTTAATTTTAAATTGCATTTTACAAGGATTCTATAATGGGGGTGAATGAATTCAAAAGGTTAATTAAATACGAATGTTCATTTGTAGAGTATGTTCTCTAATTTTTTTGGCAAGTATTTCCACAAGTATTGATTATTACTATCTGAAAGATTCACATATATAGCAGTAGAAGATGGGAAGGACACAGTTGGGATTATTAGGTCAGTAAACCAAACACTTAAGAGATTAACATGTCAAGCAATATTTCTTAAGTATGCTGGTTTTAATTACCTACAAGAAAGAATATGTTTTATAATATCATTGCTATGCAATTTTAAGAATTAGAAGCAATATATATATGTATATACTATATTATACTTTATTAAATTTCATAAGAAAAACAAATCAAGCCAGGCACTAATCTCTACTTTCTGTGTGCGAAAAACATTCTTTATGAAAAGGTTTGTAAGTATAATTTATCAATTTAATCACATACTTTTATGTGTATCTCATGAATGTATGTAGAATTGAGTCTAAATGAACACTTACTGAAGTTAAAAGTAGTTTTCCAAAGATATGCATTTATTCAAAGTTCACGCAGAGGCTGTTAATTTAGATAAATGTTGTGGTGTCCATTGCTAAACATTCATGTAATTCTGGATTTTAATTTAATAGCTACAGACACCAAATACTTTACTACATTTAAACTGGCCTAATATTAGCATTCAAAATCACTCCAATAGAATTTTTAAAGATTTTGAAACATATTTTGCCCTATTTTTCACTTACAGATGGAAAATTAAGCTAGAATTTATCATTATATACAGAATTTTAAAACTTTGATTAACTGATATACTATAAAAATTTTTGTCTCAAATAATTAGAGCAATGCATTTCATACAATGTATAATACTAAACATTAGTGTAGTCATACACTTTGACATACTTATATATAAACTTATGGATTATTTTAAAATTTATCGATAACATAGGAAATGCTTTCACATCTTCTAGAGATTTTTATGTTTAAAATTCTTAACATTTTTAGTGGAAACAGTCGTGGAGTCGAGTACTATTCTCTGGAGTCTTCATAAAATGGGATAAATACACTTCCACCTACAACTCACCTAACTTCATTTTAATGAATATATTGCATTTTATTTTTATGTTGCTAGCATCAGATGCAAATCATTTCTGGCCCCGGGTACCCTGGGTACAGGTGTTTTTTTGCATAGCAGAACAAAATGTATTTGTTTTTACTATTATTTTCATGTACATTCAAATAGTGATGCGGAGGAGCCTAAGAGCAAAAGCAGATTTTACTAAAAACGAGATGTTTTCGCCAGGGGAGGCACTAGGTGGTGGCAGCCGGGCGCAGGCAAGGCCACGCGAGGTTCCGGCCGGGCCGGCTGGACCGGCTGCAGGCGGGACGCGCGCCTACCTCTCCTCTGCGCCTCCGTCCGCTGCGTCGCCGCCGGCCGCCTGTAGGGGGCACTGCTCAGCTGCCACAGAGAAACCCTTGTCGGGCGGCCTTTCTGTGGCTCTGAGATGTGGTTAATATTCATTATTTCTGCAAGGCATTCAGTTTAAAAAAGAATTCATAGTTTATCTTTAAAAAACGCAGAGGCATAATTGAGTAAAGAGAAATCCCACCTAGGTATCGCGGCAGACACTCGGGTTCCTGAGGATGTTAATAAGAACGCACAGACCACACCGTGCAAGGTCGAGCTAGCCAGAGCCTCTCCTCCTTCCCTCTTTGCTACTGGGGCTCGGGTACATTTGCAGCTCCCAGAGTTTTATTACTGTGCCCGAGCCTGGCTGTCCCTTCGCCTCCGGGGCTCCCGGAGAGCAGCCTGTGGAGCGATGGTGATGACGTTTGGGGAGAGGAATTCTGTGCCCACCCCGGAGCTTGTAAACAGCTTATCTCTAATGGGAGTGCACGCTGGCTGCGAGGTTGTGTGTGGCCTGCTCTCCCGCCCGCTGCAGGGCCTCCTGGGTGGCAGGTGGGGCTGCGGCCTGGGGGCCCGGGGCCCTGCGGCCTGGCCAAGGCTCCCAGTCTACATTGGTGGCTCCCGCCTCTTCCCACCCGAGCTGGCCTCTCGCTGTTGCGTTTCTCGGGGCCCTTCCCACCCCGACTGCTGTCTCTCCGCCCCTGGCCCATGGAAGAGCAAAGCCCAGGGCGCTCTCTGGTCGCTTCTTCTAGGACCTCTGGCTGTCCCTCTCCTCTCCTGTCCAGATCTAAATGCTACCCGTACTCTGAACAATCTCACTGTGTGTGCTCAACTTCCTTCCTCACCCGGCAGGGGCGCGTGGATGTCCAGCAGGCTCTCTGCGCTGACCTCCTCGGCCAGCCGCCAACCCACCAGCCGCTCGCATCGGGCTTGCCCTGTTGGAAAGGGAATTTCCTCAGGCTAACGCTCGGGTTGGGAAGACACGGGAGCCTCTGTCATCGCTGTCCCGGTCATCCTTGCCCTGCTCTCCTTTCACCATACCCTTGACGTCAGACCGGCCGCAGTCAAGTGAGAGCCCGGGTCAGTGCTCACCTTGGCTCTGCGTCTTAGCATGAGAGCTGTGGCCGCTCGGGGACCGGCGTGCGCCCGGCATCTGGCCCGAGACACCTCCCGGCTTGTCCGTGGCTCTTTCCCTGGCCGTGAATTGTGTCCGTCTCCTCTGCCTTGAGGCTTGCTTTCTGGTGTGCACTTGCTCCTCACGGTGATGCCACTTCATCTCGCACCTGTCTCCCGTTGTTTTTAACTGACTGCACACATTGCTGTTTTCAACTGTTAACAAATACTTGGTGCAATGATTTATCAGAGAGTGAAGAAATCTTTGTTTTTTTATGAGCCTGGTAATTACTGGGGCTTCCGAGAGTCAGATCTTGTGAGAGGTTTCAGGACTGTATCGTTGGTTGCCACTGAGCCCTTCTCTGCCTTTGGCACAATGATAAAGCACTGGCCAATTTCAATGGTCTTTCTTGAGCAGGAAGATATTTTACTTTGAGTAGGAAAAATCTGTTAAAGTCTTGTGCTGTAAAAGATTTGGGGGTGCTCCGTAGAAGTAGTTGGTCACAGCCCTTGTCTCTTCCCCGTAAAGGTGCTGACCGTCTGGGATGGCAGTGTGGACGCCAACCTGGCAGAGGTGCCAGTTTCATTCTGTGCGTCACACCCTATGAACAGGTGGTGCTGCTTCGCCTAAGCCCATGCAGAGAAGCCGAGAAAGAGACTAACGTTCACTGTGGTGGGAGACCCCCCTTCTCCCAAGTCAGTGCGTTTGCTCCTCAACCACCCGTTTCACAGATTAAGCGACTGCGATTTGGAGGGATTATGTAACTTTTCCAATATCTTACACCCAAAAAGTTATAACCCGGGACTCGGAGATTTGCTGTTTCTCAATCTTCTGTTCCTCTCAACTCCTTCTGCCCCTTCTCAGCTTGGCTGAGAGCTGAGCTGCTTCTCGAGGGCAGGCTCAGGGTGCGTCCTCCCTGCCACAGCTGGCCGAGGCCGAGAGTGGCACACCTGGAACTGTCGTTACTGGGCCACATCCTGTGCTGATCCTCCATAGATAAGGCTCCTCACCCTCGTGCTCGAAAGCCATGGGATGCTTAACCATTACTTATCAGAAGCTGTAGAATCCAGGTCACTTTTCCAGATGACGGGACTGGTGCCTAGGACCATAAATCAGAGTTCTACATATTTTATTCTTTCCCTTTATTCAGGTGTTTGTCCGGTGCTACCTTAACTTTCCTTTAAAACCTATTGCCACCTGTACAGTTTTACTTTCTATTTGTTATCTGTCTTTTTCAGCTAAAATGCCAGCTGCATGACAGGAAGAATGACTCTAGTTCTTGGTCTCTGTTGTGCCTGTAACACTGGTTGTACACTGTGCACAGACCAGAGACCGCCGTCAAGCGACGCGCCTGCAATTGGATTAATGCGGGTGGTGTGGTGGAAGTGACGAGGAGCTTTCGAATAGCAGAGCAGTCGAGAGAGGGCAGGCACAGAACGGAATGTGAGAGTGTGAGGACTCGCTCTCCCTGAAAACAGACCTCGTGAAACGGAAGGCAAGATTGACCTTGCACAGGAGCCACGGAGCTTCTGGAACAAGGCAGTAGAACTTCTGTGTCAGGGAAGACGATGCGGTTTCTCGGCGTCTGTTTAGAACTAAAGTGGGGCTTCAGTGGAAAGGGATTTTGGAACCAGGACATACAGTGGTTAGGAAGGAGCGGACTGCTTTGTAAGAGGAAGTTTTAGCTGTAGAATTAATCTGAAGTTATATAAACTACTGATGAGGTAACAATACATCTAGTACTTTATACTCAAAGAAAATGGGGTATTTTTCTTAGTTTTTAAGCAGTTGCAGAAAACAACTAGTTCCCAGGAAAGAACGGTTAGGAAGTTTGCTGTTGACCTACTGTTTTCGGGTTTAGATGAACTACTTTGTTCACAATTTCCTCCCTATATCTAGGGCGGAGATGTGGATTTGAGTTCAACCCAACATGATAGCAGAAAGTCGATGTTGAAGGCCCCAGATTTTCTCTGTCCTCATCCTGAACTCCTCTGATGTTCCTTAATCAATTTTCCTTTGCATTCTTCCTTCAAAATCGATAACAATGTTCTTAATAGTGATGTGAGTACCAATAGTCACTCAGCACTTTTTGAGGGCTTACTAGGTGCTATTCTAAGTACCTCACAGGATCTCATTCCCTCATTAATCCTACAAGGTGGACACAATCACGCTCACTGTGCAGATGTAATGAGAGCACAGAGGCAGTAAGAAACGTGCTCATGGTCACACAGCTGAGGCGTGGCTCAGCAGAAGGACCAGGCTGGCAGGGGTCGCCAGGGGCCGTACTCTCAATCACGAGGCCCCCTCCTCTTGTTCAATTTACTCCATTTACACTGACCTTAGCCCTTTTGAAATTCGGTGGGAATGCTGCTTTCTATTCCCCACCCTGTGTGGCCACCCAGGGACACTGGCCAGGTCCTGCTGACCCCAGCCCGAGGGCACTTCCCTCCCTTGGTGCATCAGGCCCCAGAGTCATCAGGCACTCTTGGAGTGATTCACTGATCATTAGTCATTGTTGCTTCGTCTTTGGCGGCATTGGCAGAGGCAGCTTCTGGGAGCAGAGTTTGGATCTTACAGCAGGTGAAAAGGGGGGTGCTAGGGCGAGGCACTGAGGTCCCCAGGTGGCTAGAGGTGCGGCCAGGCTCCGCGTGCCCCTGCTAAGAGCTGCGGATTCCAGACACCCTGGATGTGCTGGGCGAAAGTAGAAGGAATGGAGTGAGAGTTGAAGAACCACAAGAAAATAATGAAATCAGAGTTCTTAAAAGTGGAGCAAAGCTCTTCCACGATGTCAGAGAATATATTTCAGACTGCAGTGGGAAGTTCAGAGTATCAAAGGATGAAACAGTAAGGGGAAATATACCCGTACCGTGTTAATCACAGCCAGTCATCCATCGATCTGTCCATCCTCCCATCTCCAACCCCCTCATCCATCCAGGCACGGTCTGGACGCTTGGGACCTGGAGTTAGGACTGGGAACCATGGGCTGATCAGAAATGACATGGCAGACATCCTGTGAATCATTTACTTTAACAGAATTAAAAAGACATTTATTGGAAATAAAATTTTCAATACCGTTATAATGAAATATAAGCGGATGCTATCCTCCATTGTCTTTGTCTAGATTCGCAGTCTAATAGGAAGCATCAGCCCCTCTCTGCCTCTCATGCTCAGCACTGAGAGCCTGCAGATTGGGGCATTGTGTAAGAGGTGGAGGACGCCCTGAGTTTTGGGATGCCCCAACTCAGGGCTGGCGATAGTATGAGCTCTTCCCGGTGTGTGTAAACTGTGTGTGTGTGGTGTGTCTGGGCTGGGGACTTGTCCTTGGCGTGTTGCTTTCTCTTCCCACCGAGTCCTCTCTGCTTTCTGGCTGTGGAAAACCTTTCGGGAACACGGAGAGGCATCTCTGAAATCCACACCCCAGGAATGGCGTGGGGCAGTGAAGCCAAGGACAGTCCCCCTGCCTCGATGCCACTGCCCCACTATGCATGTGGCATCGAGGACTCCAGTGTCCCCAGGCCAGGCTGAAAGCAGGCGGCTTGTGAATGCCTGTTCCAACATGGGCAAAGCGCTGTGTATTCACTCGGGCTGGAGATCCAAACCAGAGCCTCCCGCACGCTGGACAGGTGCCCTTCCACGGAGCCGCGCCTCCAGCCCTCTCCGGTCTTCCCCTCAAACCATCAACAAGTAACCACTTCCTGCTGCGCGCTGGGTCCGTGAGCTCACCAGGGGCCTGTCCAGGCGGGGGACTGTCCTCAGTCCGCCGTCCCGTGCCGCTCCCGGGGGCACCTACTCTGCTGGCCGTGCGGCAGCCGCAGTGCCCAGCTCCTTCGGGACACTGGGGTCAGGGCGGCGGTCCAGTTGGCTTGAGTTTCCGTGTACGGAGAAGCCTTTCCTTTCTTTGATTGTGGTTTTTTCCAGGGGCACCGGCCTGGGCCGGCGTCAGGAGCGAGCACCTTCTGGGCAGCGGCCGCCCGGGGTGAGGGAAGGCGTCTGCAGCCGGGGCTTCGGCTGCGGATTCTCGTTTCACTCCCGCGAATGCTTTCGCCCTGAGGAGGCGTCCACGGACCCGCACCACCTAGGACCGCAGGCTGCCTTCGGTTTGCTGGGGGTAGAGAACCGTGATGGAGGGGAGCGTGGCACATCCGACTTCAGGACTTGAGTGTGACAGGTTTTTTTCCCCGCTTAGAAAAATGTCGCCGTCTCCCTGATGCTCACCGTGTGGAGGAACGACGCCTCTAACACGGAGGTCGTCTGGGTCTGGCTGGCCGCTGACCTGAAACACGGCGCCGCCAGGCCGGTCCAGGCCTCGGCCTCACCGGGCGGCGGAACCCGGACGGGAGAGGGCGGCAGGCGGGAGAGGCATCTAGAACAACAGGGAGCAGGAAGAGACCGCTGTCCCCGGAGGAGTCCGGTGCTGGCGGGACCCTCGGGTGCAGCCCGGAGTTTCCAGGCTTTTCCGAGGCGGGAGACAGAGGGCAAAGCGCGCATCCCCCGGAGAGCGGCTGGCCCCGGAGTGGGGCGCCCCCACTCGGACCCCGAGCTGACCCAGTGAGCGGGCCACGGCGCGGGGCGCCCCCACTCGGACCCCGAGCTGACCCAGTGAGCCGGCCACGGCGCGGGGCGCCCCCACTCGGACCCCGAGCTGACCCAGTGAGCCGGCCACGGCGCGGGGCGCCCCCACTCGGACCCCGAGCTGACCCAGTGAGCCGGCCACGGCGCGGGGCGCCCCCACTCGGACCCCGAGCTGACCCAG
>RJWM01007132.1:0-79910 GCA_004363535.1 Dasyprocta punctata | reverse complement strand
CAACAGTGTAAAGTGTGTTGTTCAAAGGACAGTAATGCAAAAAGAATTGAGAAAAAGGCTACATGCGACTATCCAGATTACAACATTGCATTGCGTATTGAATGTTTCAAGATATACCATGCACAGAGGAATTACTGAATAAATTTGATAAAATTATCATTTTATATTTCTTGTTATCTTATAAAAATTAATGAAAACAAATAAGTGACTTTTGGTTATCCTGTATTTAAATAATTGGGCTGGTAAGTTAAATATAAAGAAGTAGACATCACTTTTTAAAAAAATTTCTGCTTGCTCCCATCTTTATTGAAACTCACAGTCCTCTCAGCCTCCCCTGGTCTCAGTTTGGCTGAAGATGTAATAGATCGATTAAGGTTGTATCTGGCTGCTTTTAACAGGAAATGCAAATAAGAGCCTCAAATAAGATGAAGTTCGATTTTGCTTTCGGTTTGGAAGTGCTCTGGAGGCAGCCCAGAGCGGGTGCGGAGCTCTGTGGGCGCCAGAGATGTAGGTTTCTTCAATCTGTTTTCCTGTTGACCGAGTGGAGCCCTGGCTCTCCATCCTCACGTCACCTCAGGACTCAAGACAGCTGCCAGATCTCCTGCCATTGTGTCTGCTGCTGTTTGATCAGAAAGAAAAAGGAAAGATGGAAAGGCAAAAAAAAAAAAAAAAAAAAAAAAGTTTTTTTTTGTAGTTTTCTTGTAGTTCTGTCAGTCATTTCTACAGACTATTCTCAGAAGGCCTGTTCACAAACTACCACCTGAATCTCCTTGCTCGGTGATATCTGCAAGGGAGGAGAGAGAAAATTTTTAATTAGGTTCTAGTCACGCCTGTTGATATTCATATCACCTGCTAGCAAAAAAGAGAGAGGAATGAAAGAGTAGGCTGTGCCACACATAGGCTAAGCTCTTGTTTTATTTATCTGTCTATACGGCAATAAGGATAAATGGCAATCTGACCAGGGGGAATGAGGAGCAGGGTGCCCACGTGTCATCTCGGTCCTGCCCTGCCCTGGCCCAGTGGGAGTGGAGCCTGCTGAGGTCTGAAGGGAAGCCGGTAATTCACACTTTCTGTGAACTCTGCTTATTTTAAGCCCAGCACCCTGTGATCCCAGCCCTCTAAGGGGAGGAGACAGGAGAATGGCAAGTTTGAGCCCAGTCCAGGCGATTTGGGGAGGCCCTATCTCACGATCAAAGCAAAAAAAAAAAAAAAAAAAAAGCAAAGTGCAACCAAAACCTGGGGATGTAGCTCATTTTGACGGCCCTGGATACACACACACACACACACACACACACACACGGAAGAAAAAGAAACAGACCTCCCATTTTAATTAAACACTGTGCCTAAACTTCAGAAGCCATATCTCACCTCTAGTTTGCAATCTGATCAAGCAGAATGTTGTCCTTGGGACAATATTTTAGGAAATGTTCTGCCACGTACTAAGAAACAGTCTCTACGACTTTGCAATCTGAGAGGGCCGGAAGAGTAACTCTAAGTAGGGGTGTAGGTGACCATACTTTCTTGGAGCAGGGCGAAAACTTACTTGGGCTAAGAGCAGACAGCGGCTCTCCCTCCTGTCCCCTCTACTAGTCAAGGACTGACTCTGACTTTAGGGCAGGCAGTATTTGAGAAGCACAATGCTGGGTAGTTACCCGCTCTGGCACACGCAAAGCCTAGCACACACGCAGTTGACCCTCAGCATGTCCGTCCAATCCTTGCAGTTCTCTCTTCTGAGCAGCAGATGGCAGCAATTTACATCTTCCGAGTCGTTTTTTAATGCGTTTTCTCTGACTCGCGTCAAGAAAAACAACGAGGGACCAAAGGGAGGTTGAGTAACAGGTACCAAAAATATAGTTTCATAGGAAAAATACTTTTTCTAATGTCCTGTGGCTTAGCTGTGTGGCTATGTTTCACAACAATGTATTACTATGTTTTATAAAGAACCGGAAGATAGGAGTTTAAACTATTCCAACTCCAGGAAAAGATACATGTTTTAGGATATGAAAAGCCTGGTTAGCTCGGCGTGATCGCAGACGCTGTATTCACGGACCAGATTACCATGCCGCACCCTATGAGTATGTGCAGGATAACGACAGGACACATCGAGAAAATACTTCTGGAGAAAAACAAGAACAGTGATTTATAGGCACTGATCGTTATTTCCCACACTGAGAAGCAGGAAGGCTAATCCATTTTTAGACATGGTTTATCCTTTTGAAAAAGGCATCATGAAAACGTGCCTATATTAAATGAGGACCAAAGCTCTGAATTTATCCTTTAATACCATGTCATAAAATTTTATATATATTACCAAATAGGCGTTGTTGTTTTGTTGTGGCTGCCATGCAAATTATGGATTCTAGGCAAGGGCACTGCCAGTGAGTTACACTCCCAGCCCTACATTATTTATTTTAATCTTCACTCTTAAGGATGCTCTTAATAAAAGCCTACGAACCTTTATTACCTCTCCAAGATTCAAGGACTTGGTAAACATTTGCATTATTATGATCTGAATAACTCCCACACTTGTCCAACTCCATCCCTTTGAAAATGTATCGCGTCAGTGGTAGAGTATCTGCCTGCAACGTGCAAGACCTCAGAGAAAAAACACACGGAATTATTTCTCACAGTTCTGGAAGCTGAGAAGTCCAAGATCGAAGTGCCAGCATGGTTCGGTTCTGTAAGAGTTCTTTTTTGGTTTGCAGATGGCTAACTTCTTACTGTAACCTCACATACTGGGGGAAAAGGGCCAGCACCATGAAAAACGTATTGCATGCTTTTAAACATTTGGAAATCCAAACAGTGAAATATATATGGGGGACAGTTACTAAGAAAAGCTTCCACGTGTCATTAAATGAAACTCGTTGTTAGGTTATAATCTTTTGGAGAGTAGTGATATAAATTTTTTTGAGATTTATCGTTATGTCAACAGTAACCATGGACTAAATAAATGTCTTTGAGCAGAAAAAGAAACCAGGACCCATACCGCATATCAGGCAGTAAAGAGGACTAGATCCTCAGAGCAATTATTTCTGCACTTTATGCTCTAGAGTTTTATGCAGTAAGTCACAGTCTTGATGACCTATGAAGCACAGAAAGTGACAAAAGCGCAGTCAGGGTACACACCAAGGAGGGAGAGCCACCAGGAGAAGAGCGAAGTCTGCCATTGGCTGGGAAACGGGTGAAGCCGGGGTACCGGCAAGATAAGCCAGACACAGAAAGGGCAGCGTGGTGGCTTCAGCCTTCCACCTGTGTGAATACGAACAACCACCAAAGAAGACCTGAAGGTGGACACTAGGTGACTAGGGACTTGAAAGGGGGAGACGGGGAGGGGGGGAAGGGTGGGAAGGGGAAGGGTAGGAGGAGGGGAGATGGGCATAATCAGTGCTCAGTGTGTGCATGTATGGAAGTATCGCAGTGAACCCCCTCAGTAAGGAGCAAATCAGATCCAAAGTCTACAGTGGATACTGTGAAAGGGTAAGAAGCTGCTCAAAGGGAAAAGAACAACTGGGCCAGGGGAAAGGAGAAGAGAAGGAAGGGAAAAGGAAGGAGATAAATTTGTATATATACATCAGACAGCTTAGGTGACTATACTACTAATTCTATTAGCTCATGGAAAAGAACAGTTAATACTCACATGATTTGATCAATTTTGCAGGTCTATATCTGATAATCTAAGCAAAACTTTGGAAGATAACAATATGCAATATAACAACCATTGTTAAATTCCTATCCTCTTGTTTTGAAAGCTTATATTGTTATTGTTTTGGTTTTTTATTGTTGTTTGTTTGTCTCTTGTTTTTCTTTTCTGTATTTTTTTCTCTTTAAAATAAAATTTAAAAAAATTAAAAAATAAAAAATCTGACAAATTGAAAAATAATCTGACAAAAGAAAATAAAAAGAAGCAAGAATTATCAGTGCCTGAAGATGTCAACAAAATTTACCTATAAGCTGTTTGAGTTTAAAGGAAATACAAAGAAATCTAAACTAATGAATGGAGGTAAATAAGTGGAAAGGTAACACACTGAAAAAAAGCTCTGATCTTTCAAAATCTTTGTGGAATGAGAGAAAAGATAAATTTTTGGTGGATTTTGTCTAGGAGTTACAGAATCTCAGAAGTTGAAGGAAGATGGGTTTTTTTTATGGCAGCCTTTGGTCGTCCTACAATTCTATGGAAGCTTCTTCTTACCTTTAGTCTTATTTGTCTGACCTCTGTTTGGTTACTTCCAGCAGATCCAGAGCTTCCAACATTTTGTTGTGAAGGTTTTCTTTTCTTTTCTTTTCTTTCTTTCTTTTTTTTATTTCTTTCTTTTTATTTTTTGGTACCGGAGATTGAACTCACAACCTTGCATCTGCCAGGCAGGCGCTTTCGGCCACTGAGCTAAATCCCCAGCCTTAGGAGGTTTTATTTTCGAACAGCTTGTTGTATTATAAGTTTCATTCATACGGAGGTCAGAAATTGGCCTCCTGGTAACATCTGCTTGTTGGTCTTCTCTGGAGAAATAGTTCTAATTATTTTAATGTTGGCTCAAGACAGCTTTTGAGGCTTATGAAAATTATGGAATCTTATAGGAAAATACTTTCTGAAAGTGATCAAAATTAAAGAACAGCTGGGATAGGGGAAAGGAGAAATGAAAGAAAGAAAAAGATTATATGTATGTAGGTATACACATATAACTGTATACATGTATAAGTATGCAAGATAGATAACTATACTACTAATTTGGTTAGTTCATCAAAAAGAATAGTTTGCGTTTTCATTGTTTGATTGTCTGATCACTTTTATGCCTAGATCTCGTAACTTGAACAACTACTTCTAAGATAACAGTATGTAATATATTAACTACTATTGATTTCTTACTGTTTTTTAAAATTCTGTATTATTTCTACCCTTTTTTTCTGTTTTGCTTAAAAAACAAAACAACAATAACAACAAAAAACTTTCCCTATGCTCATTCATGGAGTTCAGGTGATGTATTTCTACGCTAGGGAGAAGAGAGCCTTTCTGCCTGGCAATTCTTTGAGCATTTTGAAACAGCATCATGTTCTTAAAATAAACCTCACTATTTTCTCCAGTTACTTATTTTCTTTCTGCTTAATCTTCCTTTCTCTTTTTCATTACAAACTTTTTTAAAATCAAGGACACACAGAGTGCCAGTTCTCTGCCAGATATAGGGGATACAACGACGAACAAGGAAGGCGTCATTCTTGTCCTTAGGAAACTCACTGCTAATTTGAGGAGATAGGTCTATAGTCAGATGAGTTAGGTCAGGGAAGTGAGATTTGAATTGAGCATGGGCATGTCTTAGGTTTGAATTTGGTCTGGATTTAAATTATAAACACTTAAAAATTCGACTCATAAATCATCTTGGGAAATACACGAAACTTCTTGGAACCTCATTTTGCTCATCTACAGAATAGACACTCAAATACTATTGCTGTTGTTATTGTCATTTGCCATGTAAGAAATCTGGACTTAGTTATATAGGCATTAATAAGTCACCAATCCTTTCACAAGGAGCGGAGGAGACACAACTTGTTTTTAACCAGTTTTGTTTAAAGGTAAGTCACTCTGCACTGGAATATGATGGATGAATTGGCCCAGAGGAAGTTGGGAGGTACAGACGTGACACAGGAGACGTACAGTAAGCGAGGTGAGGATGGGGGCTGGAATCAAGGCAAAGGTGATAGGATGGAGAGTTGTCAAGAGGTGTATTTTATAGGTATACTGTATTGGACTTGGTGGTCAGTTGACAGGAACAAGACCAAGTTAGGGATGACTCACAACTTTCTATCTTGGGGAACTTTTTGGGTAATGATCTAACTAATTTAGATTATATTTCCAGTAACAAAAGAATTAAGGAAATGGTATGTTAGATATAAGGTGCCTTTCATATCCCTTAAGCTTTGGAAATACCTGTCTAGAATTTGGGACGAAAACCTCCACTGGAAAGATTAGATTTGTCCTTTCTCTTTGCCTTTGGTGGCCAAAGTCATGACAGTGGATGAGCTCATCCAGGCAGGTGAGTAGAACGTGAAGAAAATGAACACAGCCAGGAAACAGCCCAGGGAAACAGGAGCACCGGCTGGAAAGTGGGGAAGGAAGAGCAGGACCGACTGACATCTGATGAAGGTGACTGACATCTCTGATGATGGCAAGAGTTTTAAAGAAGCTATTGCTCTTTTAAAACAAAAGTCTGAATGTCTAGTAAGTGCCAGGCACTCTGCTAAGTATGAGTTTTAGTCCATCTGCCCCGTAGATAGCCCTCTGTCTAGTACCATCCTCTCCACTGACCCATGGTCACCCACAATGACCCATCTGTCCTTGGCTGTATTTCTGTGCTCTTTTTCTGCTTTTTTATTTTATTTTTTTGGTCTAAATGTCTATTTCTACACCAATGCCACCTCGTTGTAATTAGTTACAGAATCTCACAAACACTCACTTCTGTCTTTCCAGGATGAATACAAATTATTGCTGTATTTAAGGTAAATAAAGTTTTAGGCATCTTTTAGGGATAAAGACAGGCATTGAATTACACATTCTGTAGACTGTTGATACACCAAGTTTTTCTCCTGGAGCCACCTTTAAAATGAAGTGAAAGGAAGAGTTATACACCATCTGGTATACCTTCTCTCTCTTCTTTTGATCTACATAAATCACGTTCCCCTAGACAGTGATTCCCAAACCTGACTGGGTGTCAGAATCACCTGGGGAGCTTTTGAAAATTATAAATTCTTGAGCTCCATCCCAGATGTACTGAACTGGGTAGGATGCGGCATTTGGGTCTAAAGAATTGGTCTGGGCAATAAAATAGTCCTTGGGTGATCACAACACAATCAGCTCACAGACTGGAGTTGGGAATTCCTGCATCCAGAAGTTTTCAAAATTTTGATTAAAGACACGTCAGTCTTTTACAGTGCTGTTTTGTAATCAACTTTCTGAGAGAGAACCTTCAAAAATCTTACTTTTTCTTATTATAAAACTATAAATATTATTACAAAAATTATATTATAGAAATAAACAACATATCATCGTAATTTCTACCTTTGACAGCTAAAGGGTATTAATAGTTTGGTTAACACTATAGTATTTTTTCTATGTGTTCACCAGGTTATTTCTTCTTCTAGAAATTGGGTTATCCTATACTTCGGGAGGTTTTAGAGAGCTCAATAAACTGTAGGTTCATGGACTCATGGACCTAGGACCCAGGACTATCTGGGTTTGGGGCCCAGTTCTGGTTCTTATCCCCATCCTTGGACTATTGGCTTAGCTTTTCTACGTCTGTAGATAAAAGTGCCATCTTCTACATAATAAAATTCTTGTGACAGATTCTTATGAGATAATACTTATAAAAGGAGTAACTTAAAAACTCTCAAATATTAACTTAAAATTATCAATAAATTTTATTTTTAGAGCAGTTTTAGGTTCGCAGAAAAATTGAGTAGGAAGTACTGAGAATTGCTAACCAAACTCTCTAACTAACAACACCCACCAAAATGGTACATTCGTTACAGTTTGTGAACCCACACCAGTGCACCATTATTACTCAAGTCCACAGTCTGTATTAGGATTTTGCTCTTAGTGTGATACATCCTATAAATTCTGACAAATGTACAACAGACGTACTCACAATAGTGTTGCTGTAAGTTATAGTTTCACTGCACTAAAAGTCCTCTGGTCTTCATTTTATCCTTCATCCCTTTCACTCTACCAACCCTAGGTAACCGCTGATCAGTTCACCCTCTTCATTCTTCCTGCGTTTTCCAGAATGCCACACGGCTGGAGTCATACAGATTTAACTTTTATTATGGCTATTATTACTATAGTACTACTATAGGCATTTCCACTTAATACATGTTGAACATTCTATTATCATAAGATGGTCTTAAATTCGTTCTAATTTATATGTAGTATTTCATGGTATGGGGGCATAGCCATTTGCTTAATGCTTCATGCATTTTCAGACTGTTTCCAATTTTTCTTGATCATGAATTATTCTTCAGGCAACATCCTCAAATGTGTATTTTCCATACTTGTATAAGTGGCTCTCAGTAAAGGAAACTGTCGAGTCAATGAGTATGAACAATCTACTAAAGTTTTACCCAGTAGTTCCACTCAGAGTTTATTTGTATTTTCCTTTCTTTCATTTATTTTGTTTTGGTACCAGGACTTGAACTCATGAGCGTGTGCTTGCCATGTATTTTCATCAATAGTGTAGGAAATTGTTTATCTAAACACTTGCCCTTCCTGGATATTAAATTTCTTTTTAATCTTTGCTAATGAGAGAGGCAAAAATTACATATCTTTGTTATATTATTTTGCATTTAATTTTTAGAGAAAATAAGTACTGAAAATAATCTATCGATGCCATAGTTTTAGATTTAGCTTTGTGTTTTCCCATATGATCCTAGTCTATTTTCTTTTTGAAGAATTTATTGACTGAATGCTAAATTCTTCAAAACATGTCAAAAAGATAGCTCAGTGTCATTTTCCACCTTCCCTTAATATTAGGTGATCTCTGGGTCCCTCTAATTAATATTCTCTTTATTTCTTTTGCCTTCTCTAAGCAGAGACCTCAAATGACTTCATACTTTATTTCCCAAGTCAGTATTTCCTCTTTTTATTGACTTCCTGGATTCTGTAGAAGAGGATGGCGTTTTTCCCCTCTGCCTGTTTGAGGGGCAAAGGGCTGACTTGTTTTTATGTTTCCTTTTTTATCAGACCAGATCATCCTCTGTGGCATGCAATTGTTTCCTTGGCTTTCCAAATAGTAGCCAGTGGCTGACAGGAAATGTCACAGCTTGTACGAGTGCCAGTCGCAGCCAATTATACACTAAATGATCTGCGTTGCCGTGAGCAAGCTTGGCAGAATGTGCTATGCCTTTGGTGAAATAACACTTTGCTGCAATAGATTGTGCTGCATGGGATTTGACCTTCAGATGAAAACACACAGCTCTTGGAACTGAAGCAGTGGTGGTGATCAGAGACTCAAACAGCCAGGGCGTCAGAAGCACCCGAATGGCCTTTTCAGAGCTGTTACTATTAGAGCTTAAATCATAACATAATAGCCACGAGCAGGATTTCATTTATTTTCTTCAAAATTCACTATGTCCTAGTTTTTTCAAGGTTGCTCTCTTTTCCTATCTCCTACAAATGCAATACATAGAAATATCTATGAAATAAGTTGTTTAAATTTTATGTTAAGCAAATCAAAATCATTTGGCATTTATTGTGAATGCAATTTGTACCTTTGAGGTACATTTTCACATTTTCCAAGTTGAATTAAGTTAGTCCACATGCTATGATTACAAAGTTTTCAAGAGCATAGATCATTAAAATAATAACTACCTGGAAAAATAAATAGTATTTTAGTGGTTGGCACTATATAAATTCAAATAGTGAGGTTTTCCAAGTGCATTATTATATTATCTTTAAATTTAATTTTTTTCTTTTGAGACAGTGCCTTGCTATGTAGTTTGTGCTGGCTTTGAACTCACTATATAGCTCACGTTGGCCTCAGACTCAGGGGAATCCTCCTGCCTCAGCCTCCCAAGTGCTGGGATTACAGGTGTGTGCTACCACACCTATCTCTAGATTTAATCTTAAAGTGATAATTTCATAGTTTAAAAAAAAGTTATGATTTCATGGTTTCACTAATTAGCATAATATGTAGTCATTACAATATGATTAGAAAAACTGTAGTGACAAAAAAATCTGTAATTGAGTAAAGAGAATAAAATAATATTAAAATGAGATGCAGATTACATATGGAAAACAGTTACCCTTCTGGGGGTTTAACTTCTCTTCATCTTGCTACTATATTACCTTTCAATAAAGGCTTTCACGTAACAATTTAAAATAATGATGAATGCCCAATTTTTATTCAACTATTCTACAGTTACATCCTTTACTAAACTCAGTGAGTCATTTGACTACTAATGTTTATGTTATACAATCAATCTTTTTTTTTTTTTCTTGGCACTGGGGATCAAACTCACAACTTTGTGTCTGAGCCAAACTCCTGGCCCTGGTTTTTTGAGGCAGGGTCACACTATGTACCTTAGGCCAGCCTGGCGCTCACGTTGTAGCCCAAGCCAGCCTCGAAGTCACAGCTCTCCTCCTACCTCAGCCTCCTGAGTGCTGGGATTAAAGGCGTGCACCACCACGCCCCGTTTCAATCTTTATTTTTTAATTAAGCTTATTGGTACATTTTAGATATACAGAATGGTCATATTCATCATAGGGAATTTGTAGCTGTACATGATATATTTCAATTCCTGTTTTCTCCTAATCACCTCTCCTACCTTCAACTCCTTTTCCCCTCCTTATTTGCAACGCTTTATTTCCATTTTTCCCTTTTTCTAAATCATTTTTATTTCTTTTCCCTTTTTCCTCTTCCCCTCCCCCCACTCTAGTTCCCCTTTCCTTTTGAAAAATTTCTTCTCATTTCACAGTATCTATAGCACATTTTCGTTCTTATTTATTCTTTCAGTTACTCACACCAGGGAGACATTGTGACGTTTACACATGTGAGTCTGATTTACTTCAGTTAAGAGTATGGTCTCAAGTTACTTTCATTTACCTACAAATGTCTCAAATTTATCTTTCTTTATGGCAGAGAAGTACTCCATTTTATTGGGAAAAAAAACACATCTTTTTTATCCATTCCTCAGCCGATGGGCATTTAGGTTGTTTCCAAGATTTAACTATTACAAACTTTGCCACTATAAATATGGGTGTGCATATCACTGTGGTATGATGTTTTTAATTCTTCTGGGAAGTTACCCAGAAGGGGAATAGCTGGGTCAAATGGGACCTCCAATCCTAGTTTTTGAGGAATCTCCATATTGATTTCCACAGTGGTTATGTAATTAATCTTCAAAATAGAGTTATCCCCTGTAATCTAACAATTTCTGAGACTCAGTCCTAAATAGGTTTTGATGGATATAAGGGTGATATTCAAATTATTAAAGAGTAAGTCATCAGAACAGACATTCTTGCAAACACTGGAAAGAACCATACATGAATATTGGGGCAGAGACTGTGCTCTGAAAAGAAGTGACAGGGTACTTCTAGAAACTGGCAGAATGGAGTCTGGCTTCTAAGATATCAGCAGAATTTGACCAATAACACATTTGATTTGCAAAGGGAAAGTATAGAGTTATCCTAGTTCTAATTTTGGCAATTCCTATTTGAGTCATGTATATATGAAAAATACACTATTGAATAATTGAGGTAGTGAAATTGTGAAAATAATGAAAAATTTCAAGCACAGAAAAAAACATGAGATCAAAATGTAATGTAAAACGTTTTCTTCATATACTTGTGTTTAAAAGATACAATTGACACTCTTGTATTGTCAGTTATCATGAGTCTTGTGATCAATCTTTGACTAATAAAAATTTTAGTTGATGTACACTGATTCAATCCAAAATTCTCTCCCTGTGAATAATGACTGATGACTGATGACTGAAAACATAAAATGTATAGGAAGTTACCTTTTCCTGACTTTAAAAACCATGTTTATGTTCAATGTAAAGAGAAATGTGTGCTACTTATGAACAGAGCTGGATAACGATACATATTTTCTTTGTTAAAACATTCCCAGGTTGATTATAATTTGGTGAATATTTACCATACAAACGATGTTCATTATTCATTCATGATACAGCATTTTGCTTTTACCCTGCTCCCCCCACCCCATTTCCGAGTCAGGCTCTTTCTGCAATGTTTTCTGCTGTTTCAGCCGGCCTCCTAGTCCGCTGACCTCACCTAAGACATGGCATGTTGGCTGTAGATTCCCTGTTTTTTTTTTTTCAACAGATAAAGTAGTTTCATATTTCCAAGTTTACACATTTCGTTTACTTTGAAAATTCTTCCAAAATTGAGTTATTAACTAAGTAAATGTTCTGAAATTTGGGCCAAGTTTAATAAAAATTTTTGTACTTTATAGGCTATATATGTACTACTAAAATTCTGAGCTTCATTTTGCAAAGCTTACTGAAGCCAATGCTCAGAAACTCATGCAATTCTTGATTTACTGTATGGGCCACTCATCAATGGCAACGTTTAAAAAGTACAACTGAGGCTGGGAATGTGGCTCAGTGGTAGAGCTCTTGGCTCTAGTTTTAATCCCAAGCACCACAAAAAAATAAAAAAATAAAAAGTACAACTTGATTGAAATGTTAAACATAGATTTCTACTTCATAGTTGATGCAGACAGACATAATAGCTGCAGTCGAGTAGTAAGGACAACGTTGGGAACCAGCACTGTTTATTTGTCCCAAGTGGTTAAACCAGTTCTTGCGCTAAGCATCTTATTGCCCCCCAAACCCTAATATTGTCCTAAAAAATCCATAATTTAAGAATTGTTTATGTGAATTACAAGCTTCATTTATTACTTAGGGGAAATACATGTTTTATATACTCACTGGGCTCTTCTCATAAGAATGTATTTCATTTCTCTAGCATTGAGGCATTATAACATTTCAGATAAACTTCTGCTATACCGCCTATACAAGGGAAAGGTACAGCACGTATTTTCATATGTTCTTCAGAGTATCAACTCATTTTACACACGTGTACATGCACACATACACACAAACACTATAAAATATAGCCTTAAATAATTTGTCTTTTCAAGTAAATTATTTAAATTCCTGTATGAACCAGGTGGGGTGGTTTTCTACTCTCTGCATATTCTTTCTTCAGGGGTTTGTCTCTGATACAGAATTTACCAACACTTTCTATACCCAACATAATTGAGTATAGAACATAATATATAACATATATACAACATAATATATAAATTAAAAACCAATGTAAACCCACAGCACAACATCATATCTGGGTTTTCTTCTCTGTTCTTAGGGATAGTTTTTTCTTCTTGGCTTCAAGTATTTGATATTTTCTTAAAACATCATATTTGCTCCCCTCCTTCTTTCATGGTTCCCAAATCTTTATTTTTCACTAGTTTCTTATGAATTGACTCTGAGTCATAGTTAAACCAAAATTGTCTAATATTTAAGCATGCAAAACCCCACCAAAATAAAAAATCTTGTTTTATCTTGATTTTTAATTGACATACTAATTTAGCTACAAGTTACATGATATTGAGCTGGCTTCTCTAGGTATCACTTTGCCTTCTGTAAAACAATTGGGTGTTGTTCAAATCAGTAGAATAAGTCAGTCAGAAGAGACAATCTCACAAGCACAGGAGATAAAACCATACTCAGCTATTGGGGGTAAGAATCCAACCTAGATAAAAGTGGCAGGGTGCTTCTAGAAACAGAAAGAGTGTATCGCTAATTTTTAGGACATCGCAATACTTTGAGGAATAACACATTTGCTTTATAAAGGGAAGACATATACAGATTCTAGTCCCAACTTTGACAATTTCCTTTGAGTCCTATTTTATATAAGTAAGCTTGAAAATAAGATAATAAACTTGAAAAAGCACTACACATTGTTAAATAAAAAAAACCAGGTTTGAAATCTTAATGGCTATTAATGAAATTTTAATATATTTTATTTATTTACTTGTATATTATAGACACAATTGACAGTCTTGCTCTCAGCTGTCATATGAGTTGTCAGGAGTCAACTAAACTTCAATGACTAAACTTTAAATAATGAGCTTTGTACTATTGACAGAAATATGTGGGTCAAATGCCTTCGCTAGGTTCCTCCTGCAGTGTATGGTACTTTGGCAACAGGATTCTATATTTCTTTTGCCAGTATTTGTTTCCTGATTCTTATTCAAATGCTATTTATCTTTCTAGGCTCAGCTCAAGTCCTAAGAGTTTTGTGAAACCTCTATCCTTACTATATCTGCTATCATAGATCTTTCTCATTGTGCATCTTTAATGTACCACAGTCTGGCACTAGATTACAGAAGTATTTTGAGACTACATAGTCAAAATCCACCAGGCAAGATTGTATTCACCTTTATTCCTCATCAATCTTTAGTTAAAATAATTATGGTACTTAGAAAACCAGCAATTCTTTGTGGAGTAACTCAAATATCTCCCCTCTGCCTTTGGATATATTGGCTCTAGGGTGCTACCAATGGATGTGTATCAACACATTCAGAGAAAATGTAAAATGTGCTCCTAGGAAGGATAAATCCTGATGTTCACAACACACCAGGTTGGAAGCTTTAGGCAAAGGATATGACACAGAGACACAGAGTAAACGACAGAGGTAGCATGTTTAATAAACAGATGATGGAATCCTTGGTCTGAGGTCACTCACTGAAAGAGTGCAGAGGTAAGAAGGCCTGATAGCTTACTCTCCAGGGAGTGAAACTTCTGTGGGGCAAGTGTCTCGTTTCCTATTCAATACCTGACCATGATGACAATGACAACAATGATGACAATGATACTAATGATGTTGTTATATATGTGGGATAAAGATGGCTCTTCTCTCTTGGCTCATACACTGTTGTCTTATTACTTTTTTCATCACAGAGACACAATGTCCAACACCCACAAGTTAAAGGAAGAAAGGATTATTTCAACTGTTAGTCGAGGTGGTGCTCTGTAGTCAGCTGGCTCTAAGGCAGGGTGGTATGAGAGGGGCATCGCGGAGGAGAAATAGCTCATTGCCTGGCAGAAGGCAGCCCGCAGTGAAGCAGCAGCAGCAGCAGCACCCCCGCCCCTTTCCCTTTCATCCCATCCAGGATAAAAGCCTTTTGGGTAATGCCACTCACACCCAAAGTAGGCCTTCCCATTCCCCACACCCAGAACTGTGCCACACCAATCAATCCGTGGACTAATTTAGCGATCACAGCCCTAATCCATATTCACATGCCGTAAGTCCACCAGCACACACCCTAGATCCAGCCATCTCTGAAAAGCCCCATCTGTGAGAGCATGAAGCTTTGGGGGGACATCCAGATACAAGCCCTAACAACTGTTTAGGTCTTCAGAGAAGGCTGGGACTGTTACCTTATTCCAGGCCAATGCCAAACTAAAAATTTTACAGATCCAGTTTACTTTATTTTTTATTTTTATATTATTTTTCCTAATTGTTTCAGTTACCAAAATTGTGTATATTAACAACATTTAAAAAGTGTTTTAAAATATTATTTTTGTATTTTTAATTGACAAGGGCTGCATATACTTATCATGTACAGCATGATGCTTTGAAATCTATATACCTTTTGAAATGGGTAAACAAAAAGTACTACTGTAAATGTCTTCATAATTATATTTATTAATTGTTTCACAAATAGTACCAGTTTCACGCTAATAGTATACACGAAAGTCTTCCATACCCTGGCTACAATTCTACTTTGTGTGATATTTTAATCTCTGTTAACTAAATATTTGACAATGATATCTCAAAATAGTTTTAACTTGAAATTGTTTAACAGAGAGTAGGGGTTAAATATTTCCTTTTCTTTTGGTGCTGGGGTTTAAACCCAGGGCCTTACACATTTAAAGTATATGCCCTGCCAACATCCCTGGCCACATCTTTTCTTGTTTAAGGCTGTTTTGTATTTCATGTGAGTTACCTAGGTAAGTCTTTAGTTCATTTCTCCCATTGGATTGCTGGTTTGTTCTTAGAAAGTTGTCAGAGTTTTACATAGAAGAAAGGAATGCATCTCCTGTCATGTGTGATTTGATAGGCACAACATAGTTGTTGTGTAGCCTGGAACTCTGGTCTTCTTGACTCTTTTCCTGGGCAAGTGGTTTCTGGAACCAGATGATGCAGGCACAGATATGAAGTGTGCCTCCCACACCTTATAATCTCTTGTTATGACTGACGTGATACCAAAAAGCTGAAAAAAATTCAGTTATTAAACACATTTAATTAATTACATGTCAGGTACTTTCCAGAGCTTTAGTTTTCTACTAAATACAAGATTGAGTGAAGGTAATGGATAATTATAAATTAAGTAATTTATCTCATAGCACCTTTCTTTCCTACAAAGGAAATCTCAATATCGACTAGTGGCAACAGGAATCATGTTGTTATTTTTGTTGATGGTATCAAAACTTATGCAATATACCTCTAAACCTACTCACTTACTTGAAAGGAACTACACTTCTTCCACCATTGGTCATGGAACATTTTTCCTGCCTGGCACCTTCTCTTCCTTTAGATCTCCATTAAAATGCCCTTTTCCAGATAGACCCTGCCTGACACTTCCTCTTCCCCAAGCCTGGTGGAAATCATTCCTGCTAGACTCACTCAGAGTACTTGGTTCTTTTCCTTAAAAACACTGAACACAATTCATAGTCACATACGTATTTTGTTTATCACAATGTCTGAATTAGTAAAGACACGAATATATAGAATGTAAATTCTTTTGGCTTCTAATATTATATAATTTTATGCAATGTTAAATTCCAAGGAAGCCATAGGTAGTTCTGTATCTTATGATTCAGTAGTTATGGTAAACACAGCAACACTCAGCAGTTATGGTAAACACACACGTCTCAGCTTTCCTTACCATTCCTGCCTGTACTGTGGGGGAGACAGGGCCCCTGACAGCTGTCTCGCTCCCCAGTCGTCTTTCAGTCCGAACTTCCCACAGGCCTCACTTATAAATTAGAAGTAAAGAAAGTGTGAGGCAAGGCAGTTAATCCGCCCAGAACTCTGCTCCTGTGTGCAGAGACAGGTTAAAAGTCTCTTTTATTTTTATCATTACAACAGACTTTATGGCTGTAATAAAAATGTGAGTGGTCTCTTCAAAGATAAACATCTGAAAGAGATGGGTTACATTCTAAAAGCCTGTGGCTGCTGTCAGAAATAATTTAATGCTTAGTACTTCGTTGGCTGACCCAAGTCCTTCGAAGAAGGGAAGCGTTCTACTTACAGCGTCATGGCTGCCCTGAATCCACTCATTTATGTGAGGTGTTCTGTAGTGCTGCTCAATGAAGGCAAGAAGCCTGAACTAGGTAATTGAGAATGAATGTCAAGTAGTGTCAAGACGCCTCGATTCATAAGACTGATAACTCCTTCTGTGATTGCATTTCCATTTTTACAGCTGCTTCAGTGGCCAAGTTTGCCAGCTTTGTTTGAGAAAGTATATATATTACAGGACTCTTGGTACTGCTTAAGGAGAAAGTAGCATTTTTTGATTTGTTTCTAAGGGTTGTGGAACTTTCCAACTGTTATAGGCCAATTTCATAAAATTTATGAAGAGGTAGAAAGCAGAAATAAAATTTTTTGAAGATAAGAAATAAGAAAAAGCTCTAAACTTTGCACTACGATCCTAGTAACTGCAAGTTTTTAAAATTATTGGCACAGGTAATATGTTTCTTTGGGAGATGGAAACGTCTTTAATTGAAATGAAAATATACAATTGATTCAACCACATTGAAGAATAAATTCAAACTCTAGAATATTTTGGAACTATAGCTGCTTAGACTCATATACATGTTACTCCTAGCACAAAGTCTAGCTCAGAGGTCAGTAACTTTGCCTGTAAAGAGCATTAAACATTTTTAGGCTATGCAGGCCATACGGTGCCTGTCTTAACTGCTCTACTCTGCCATTGCCCAAAACAACATAGACAATGTGTAAATGAATGAGCATGGCTATGTCTTAGTTACTTTTCTTGCTGAGACAAAACACCTAAAGCCCAAAGTTACGGAAGGAAAGGTTTATTGTAGCTCACAGTTTGTAGAGGTTTCAGTCTATAATTGGCTGACTCAATGGCAGGGTGGCACAGCAGAGGGGTATTGCTGAGGGGAAACAGCTCATGTCAACTGGAAGACAGCAAAAGCAAGCAAGCAGGGACCACCCCAGCTCTTTCTATTCCTTATATCTTATCTAGGCTGCTTAGGGTGGGTGGCACTCACACCCTTAGTCCTAGTGCCCTTGACTCTAGCATTGCACCATGAATCAATCCCAGTGCTGCCCACCCTAGACTCAGCCCCTCTGAAAAGCCTCACTTAGGACCATGAGGCTTCAGGGGGACATGTAAGTACAAGCCATAATAGTGCCCCAATAAAACTTCATTTATGGACACTGAAATTTGAATTTTATGTCACACAAAAATTGCTTTCTCTTGATTATTTTTAACTGTTTAAAAATGTGCTAAGTATTCCTGGCTACCTGAACATAATTAATTAATAGGTAGCATTGACCCATGGGTCATAATTTGCAGATCTGGGTGTAAAATGTGGTAGATGCTCCATGTTTGAGCCTGAGTCCCACCTTAAAAGCAATTGTATTTTGCGGAGCAGCATGTGGGTGTTCACAGAGGACAGGAATGAGTTGCAGTGTGCTTGTCAGGGTCATTAGCCAATGCTTCATGCTAGAGTCACTGAACTTCGCTCCATACTAGCAGCGTCAATTTTTATCAACAATTCACTCCACACAAAGATACTGATCTACTCCAAAGTTAATCGCTGAAAAGGAGCATTAGCTGTCTCCCCTGAACCCTTCTCACTCTCCCCAAATCCTTCTGGTTCTCTTGTATTGACCCAGAGTGAAGCAGAAACTACTATGATATAAAAAGCACTGTGATTGATCAAAGATGGTTCCAGTTACTTTTCAGCCAGGGAGCCTTCTGAAAAAAGAATGCAGATGTTGAAGTTTAAATAGTAATATAAAAACCTGTGAAATTAAAAATTTAGTTTAGCATCACATTGATTTGTTTGTACTTAAAAATGTGTCTACATTTTTTGCCTTCTTTTCTCTCCTTAGTTATGTATGATTGATTAACATAGTTTTTTTTTTTAATAATGAAATCCTTTTTAAATAGAGATTTTTGGGTATAAAAGGCACATTTGGGACAGTCCAGTGTTTTTCTCATTGTTAGATGATTATCTCGGTTAGCAAACAATATGAAAATCAGCCAATGAAATATCAAGTGATTGTTTATTTTTTCCCTGACAGTAGAAGCTTGAATATTTACTCTAGTAGGTGAAATTAAGAACAAAGACAAAGTAAGCATAGATGTAATTTTCACAAAATCAAACTGGGTACCTAATTTTGGGGGATGAATGTGTCCTATCTTAAGCCTTTTGTTTTGTGCTAATTACATACCAGAGGGTGGTAATGAGAACTAAATTCTCTGAATTGCAAGATTTAATGTCTGCCCTGTCTAAGAAAGGGAAATAATATATAAGCAAATGCAAATTTGGATCTTATACTGAAGAGCAAATGCTACTTTTACAAGCTCAATTTTAATAGTTTAAGAAAGCAACTCTAGACTTGGTATGTTTAATAATTCAGAAAATAAATTTGAAGGCAGTATATAGTTTTTACAGTTTTGTTGTTCTGGTATTTTTATATTTTAGAGAACAAGTGGCAAAGGTCATATTTGCTTTCAGAGCATTTAATGTGCTCAAGGAGGTCCAGAAAAAAACTGTAACAAGGATTTGGATTAAATTTTCAGGCGTTTATTTACATATTTCCAATCACAGATTCAGTTAATTATCCAGATTTTCCCCAGTAACAAATATCTTGATAATTGAAGAGGTCTTTGGTTTTTACTTGGTTGTAGGCATTGTTCAGGTGCCTGAGACTACTTAGCATTTCTATGACACTTTAGAGATGCTTTCAGACTTTGGGTGGCTAACAAGCTGTGTTTTGCACAAAACTAAGGATCTTAATCTGATCAAATGGTGGTGCTGAAAAGCTCCCTTGGTTTTTAATATGATGATCTAATGCTAGGAAATTGCAGTCCCTTTTTATTATACATAGATCAAGACATTCCATTCTGGACATGGACTGTAACCTCTGTGGACCTTATTCTCTTGCTAAAGATCAGAAGATCTCTTGGCCATAGGAGTAAATTTAAATGACTTTATCATGTTTACAAGAATTCCTTTCTCCCCACTTCCGTCCTGAATACAATTTAGTCCAAAGCATAGCTTTCGCAGAGAAATGGATAGTCCATGGTAATTATAAATCATATTATCATGGATAATTTAATAATTCTTTATGATGGACATGAGCTATAATAATTTTGAAATCTTATTTTATTTATAGACTTTTCATTCAATTCCTCTTTTTTCTATTCTTTGCCAAAAGATGTTGGGACTAGCACTGATCACAGTGGGTCATCATAGTCTTGATTAATTTTCAAATACCTCTGAATCTTGATTAATGTTTTCAGGCCTCTGCATCTTGTATAACTTAGGTCAGTGATGGGGAACCTTTTAGAGACTCAGAACCCAACCTGCTACCCAAAACCCACTGTTTTTTCACAAAGTGCCAACACTGAGATTAAACCAGAATACTAAGGTTTTAGCCTAGAAAAAACAACTCATACCCTTTGTGGCAAGAGAGAGGGCTCTGCAGGCCGGCTGTGGCACACGTGCCCTAGGTTCACTACTGCTGACCCAAGTGAAAGACCCCGAGTTTGCTAAGTGCATCAGTACCTCTGGTAGCTTCTTTGTGGGCTTGGTTGTTGCTCTGTCCAGTCCTCCTGGCCATTTGTAACAGTTTTTGTCAGCAGGTACTTTTATTTTCAAAAGTCGGTTTCCTGGTCCTGGCCTTTGGAAAAGTTATTTTATCCATTATTAAGTTGATAAATATAGTACTATGTTTTACCACAATAGTTTGAGGTTAAATTCAGGAGATTCCTATTAAGACAGATCATGCTCTTTCTGAAATCATGTCAGTCTTTCTGAAAAAAAGCTCACCTGAGGGAGCACGTAAATATGTCCTAACTAAAGCAAACAGAATGCAAAGGTTTCTACGTGGATAAGCTCTTCCCTTTCTTCAAAGCCCATCCTCTGTCAATTACGTGGTAGATTTTTTTTGTTAATTAAAAAAAAAAAACTTTCTTGGTCTGTCATGTACAAGTGGAAAATTTTCCTAAAAGAGAATTTAAACTTAGTATTTCTAAGAAATTAACTGTGTGTGTGCACACCAGGGATTGAACTCACAGCCTCACGCCTGCCAGACAGGTGCCTAAGCCACTGAACTAAACTCCCAGCTCTAGTTCTTTTGAGGCAGGGCCGCACTATGTAGCTCAGGCCGGCCTTGTACTAGCATTGTAACCCAAGCCAGCCTCGAACTCACAATGCTCCACCTACCTCAGCACCCCCCCCCCCCCGCTGTGCTGGGATTAAAGACTTGTGCCACTACGCCCAGCTTTTTTGGGACATTTTTAAGAGTTCTTATAATATTAGCATTTTAATATAAACTGTCTTTTGAACCTCTAGATACTACAACACTGATGCAGTCAACATGAAATAAGCAAACAAACCTAGTTCTGATGTGGATTTAATTAACAGGTAGTTCTTGGCTATTGAAGACAGGTTTTCCATTTTCTTTTCATTTTGGTTTTTTTTTTTTTTTTTCTTCTCTTTTTTTCTATTACAAAGAGAGGACTTAAGTAAAAATTGGAGGCTGGTGCAGCTGTTAAAAGCCCACTGAAGCCCACTGCGCAAAAACAGAGCTGTTGAATAATGCAGACAAGATAATGAACAGCAGACAAGCGATCCCAGGAGGCTGCCGGCTGGGTAAAGGGAGTATATACTTAGTGGCTAGATTTATTATCCTAACATCTTTTGTGTGACCTCCAATTTATTGGAAATACCTGAGACATTTGTAAGCTCAGGGTTCTTTCCCTTTCAACCAAAGCCAAAGTTGTGCACCATTTCTATCTCAGCTTCTTAAAACCACATGGTAAAGTTGCAAAACCCAAAACTTTCTCTTTGAAAGAAAAAATTAAGAATTAACTGACCTTGTAAGCAGTAAAGAACCAAGAAAGCAATCCTGCGGTTGATTTGTTAACCGAAGCACAAACGTGGCTCCCTAGATTGCAGGAAAGCATTCTAGATATAAGGCTTTCTTGTTTATTAGAAATTGACTGTAAATTTAAACTCTGAGTGACTAGATTTAATAATGCAGCATTTTAGAAGCCCAGCCTATTCCCAACCAAATCTGGACCATTTTGTAACAAAGGAAAAAGTGTGGGATCAATAGTATCGTAGGGTTATAAATTGCCTTCGATATAAAATGAGCATGCTTTTTTTTGAAAAAAAGAACTTCAATCTCCAAAGATATTCTAAAAGTCATTTTTAAGAACAGTTTTAGTTTTCAGCGAAATTGAGCGGAAGTTGCAGAGATCTCCCATCTGCCCCGCCCCACACTGGCACAGGGACCCGCTCTCAGGATCCCGGGGAGAGCAGGGCACTGTTCGTGACTGCCGGCCCTGTGTGGACGCATCGTTCTCACCCAGAGTCCGCGTTCACATGATTTTGATGGCTCACCGCATCAACAAAGTGATTAAAATGACCATTTTTATGAGACAGTTTTTGATACAAGACATTCTTTTAACATAAATGATCAAAATTTATTTTATACAATGTTACAGCCAAATTTCAGTGAGAACTTTAACTTGGGATTAAAGAAATTATTCCAGAAAATTAGAGAGGGTTCCAAGCCCATGAGTAAGGCAGTTTTGGAAATCTTTGAACTATCTCACTCACTTCTAAGATATCCGATCTATTAAAAAATTTTTCATATCTAGTTTCTTTTTAAGAAAAAAGGCCAACAGAATTCTACTTAACTGTATAGGTCAGTTGTCATGATCTATCTGTGAAATTACTTTATCGATGTTTTAGACCTTACCTATATACTAATTATGTCAGTGTGTTCATTTAAAATAACAAAATTCAGAAGACCTTTGTAGCCCTAAAGATACCATGCTGTGTGTATTCGTATTTATATATATATATTATTTCAATGATGCTAACGAAAAAAAAGTTTAGGAATTTTTAATTAAATGACAATATTTAAATCATTAAATATCCTTTTTCTTTGGTGTTTATATATGTGAGTAAATGAATTGGAAAGGCTTTATATTCCAAAAAGGATTAAATATAAACTAAGATTCCTTGGAAGCATTATTTATCCTTATTCAACCTTCATCAACTTCTTTTGCACCTACTATGAACATGTTTTTTTCTAGAGGACAGGAATTCTATGGAAACAATGTCTACAAGGTCTATGCTGTCATAAAATTACAGTTTAGGAGAGGACATTATATATGCACATATTAAGTAGGCATTCATTCAATTAATGCACATCTATTGCATAACCACTCTGTTCTGAGCACCAAAAATAAAAGAATAAAATAACATCACTGCTTTTCAAGAACTCATAATCTAGCAGGTACACGGGTAGAAAATCAAAAACATGACAGCTTTGAAAAATAGGAAATGAATCAAATTGCCTTGCTATTGACTTATAAGTGTTTTCTGTGTATTCTGGAAAGAAACCCTCTGCCAAATACAGGTGTCAAGAATATTTGCAGATGCCTTGTCCTTTCATTTTCTTAACTATACCTATTTTTATTTATTTATTTATTTATTTATTTATTTTTGTCTGTTTGAGACAGGGTTTCACTATACAGTTCAGGCTGGCCTTGAGCTCATTTTGTAGCTCAGTCTGGTCTTGAACTCTCAGTGATTCTCCTGCCTCAGCCTCCCAAGTGCTAGGTTTATAGGCATGGACCACCATGCCCAGCCACTATGCCTTTATAAAAGCAGAGGATTTTTTTCCCCATTTTGTTGAGGACCAATTTACATACACAATTTTCTTTTTTTGGTTCTTACTATCTGTTACTTAAGAAACCTTTGTGTATCCCAAGCTTGCACAGGTTTTAAACTGTTTTCTGCTAACAGTTTTATTTTTATTTTTATTTTTACTTCACACCTGCTAAAGTCTGGCTATTCACTAGAGTAGCCGCTAGCCCCATGTAGCTCTTGAGATCTTGAAATGTGACTATTCTAAACTGGTACATACTATAAGGACTATAAATATAAAATATTTGAAAAAGAGAATATTGAGTATTTCATGATTTTTTTCTTGATTGTATATTGGGCTAACTAAAATATACAGATAAATTCAATTTATCCTTTTATGCTTTAAAAAAACCTTTTATCCTACATTAAGTAGCCAGACAGCAACCTCTCTACCATACTGGCAGAAGAAAGCCAAGGATTTTTCTGGCATTCTTGCAAGAGACAGTGTATTTTACAAAGATCTTGAAACAGAGAGGCTCTGAAACTTTAAGGATCAAAGTTTTCTGTGTTGTAAGTAAGGTGCTATATTGGAAATACAGAGAGATTTAACAGATGGAATAATGAAATACCTTAATCTCATTCCCATACTAGATCTGTGAATATTGCCATACATAGACCTATGCTATTCTAGAATATTGTGTAACTTTTTGAGGAAGTAGATTTAGTCAAAGAAGAAAAATTGCACATGCTATTATTTAAGAGCATATGTAAAAACAATGCCCATATCCTGACCACTGGACAGTGAAATTCAGAGAGATTACAATTAGCATTTTATATGTCATTCCGGAGGAGTCAGGAATCAAACATTTAAGGGAAGCCTCAAATATGAAGTACAGAGATTAAAAGAGTATAAACAAATGAACAAAAAGGAATTCAGGAGACAGAAAAAATATTCTGCCGGATGACATGATACTCTACCTAGAAGATCCCAAAGATTCCACCAAGAGACTTTTAGATTTAATAAGCAGATTTAGCAGTGTAGCTGGTTACAAAGTCAATACTCAAAAGTCAATAGCATTCTTGTACATGAATAATAATCTCACTGAGCGAGAAATCAGGGAAACAATACCTTTTACAATAGCATTCCCCAAAATGAAATATTTAGGAATCAATCTAATGAAAGATGTAAGAGACCTCATACTGAAAACTATAGTACTCTGAAAAAGGAGATTGAAGAGGATATTAGAAGATGGAGAGATATCCCATGCTCTTGAATAGAAAGAATCAATATAGTGAAAATGACCATACTTCCAAAACTGTTATACAGATTCAATGCAATCCCAATCAAAATTCCAATAACATGTTTTACAGAATTAGAAAAAACAATCCTAAAATTCATCTGGAACCAGAAGAGACCTAGAATAGCAAAGGCAATCCTGGGCAACAAAGACAAGACAGGGTGCATCACATTCCTGACCTGAAATTATACTATAAAGCTATGTGATAAAAACAGTGTAGCACTGGCAAAAAAAAAAAAAAAAAAAAAAAAAAAAAAAAAAAAAAAAAAAAAAAAAAAAAAAAAAAAAAAAAAAAAAAAAAAAAAAAAAAAAAAAAAAATAGACCTGAAGATCAGTGGAATACATTAGAAGATCCAGAAACAACCCTTCTTTGACAAAGGTGCCAAACACATTCACTGGAAGAAAGATAGCCTTTCTAACAAATGGTGTTGGAAAAACTGGCTTTCCACACGCTAAAGATTAAGACTGGACCCATATCTTTCACCATGTACTAAGTTAAAATCTAAATGGATTAAAGATCTCAACATTAAAACAGAAACATTAAATCTGGTGGAAGATAGAGTAGGTAAAACTCTTGAAGACATTGGTGTAGGCAAAGACTTTATGAATAAAAGCCAGACTACACAGGAACTATCATGAAGAATCAACAAATGGGATATCACGCTACTGAAAAGCTTTGCACGGCAAGAGAAACCACCAACAGTGTGAAGAGACAACCCACAATGTGGGAGAAAATGTTTGCCAGCTGTCTCTCAGATAAAGGATTACTATCAAGAACATATAAAGAACTTAAAAATATCAGTCCTCCAAGATTTAAAGACCCAATCCAAAAATGGGAATCTGAGATGAACACATACTTCTCAGATAAAGAAGAACAAACAGCAAATAAATACATGAAAAAATGTTCAACAGCATTGGTCATTTGAGAGATGCAAATGAAAGTAACACTGAGATTCCACCTCACCCCAGAAAGAATAGGTAGTGCTAAGAAGTCAACCAATAACAAATGTTGGAGAGGCTATGGGCAAAAAGGAACCCTTCTCCACTGTTTGGTGGGAATGCAGGCTGGTGCAACCACTGTGGAAATCAGTGTGGAGATTTCTCAAAAAGCTAGGATTGGAGTCCCAATTTGACCCAGGTATTCCCCTTCTGGGTATCTTCTCAAAAGAATTAAAAACATCCTACCACAGCGATATATGTGCACCTATGTTTATAGCTGCCCAGTTCATAATAGCTAGATCTTGGAAACAGCCTAAATGCCCTCGAATGAGGAATGGACAAAAAAGATGTGGTATTTCTATATAATGGAATACTATTCAGCTATAAAGAATGATAAACTAAACATTTTCACTCTTAAATGGATGAGCATTGAAAATATACTTCTCAGTGAACTAAATAAGTCACACATATGTAACCATCGTATTGCTGCACTTGTGTGATGAACTGAAAGAAAATCTATGTATATAAAAAATAGTTAAGATAGTTAAAAAAAAGAATTTTGAGTGAAAAGTAGTTTTCACAGGGTCATCTTCAGATTTCATTTTTAATGTGAAATGTTTATTTGAAAATAATAGAGCAATCATAACAAAAAAAGATAGTCATATAGCTGGTTTCTCTTGATTCATTGAGGTGAAAGTTTTGTGCTAATAATTTTCTGGATAATGTTTCATGTCTATATCTTATACCCTAAACAACTGCTATGAATATAACAATATGCAACGTGCTGGTTATTGTTACTCTCCTATTGGCTTGTTGTGAAATTGTTTTACTTTAATTTCTTACTTTTCTTTTGTGTAAAATAAAAAATACATATAAAAATAGGTAGATAGACCTACAAAAGTAAAAAAAAATATTCTGCCTAAAGCGGTATTGACAATTATTTTCCTTAGAGAAATAAAAAACAGTGCTTCTACAAAACAGGAACAAAAAGGAAGTATTCTGTTTATAGGAAAATTAAAACTTAAATATAGGGACTGGGGATATAGCTCAGCAGCACAGCAACTGCCTGGCAAGTGCAAGGCCCTGAGTTTGATTCCCAATACCAAGACAAAAACAAACCCCGAAATGCAGGGTAAGATAAATTAAAAACTCAAAGAAAAGTCTGAAGATAAAGCCAAGAAAATACTCCAGACAATAGAAAAAAATAAAAACTTTAGAACATCAGCTGGTTTCCAATATTTAAATAATTTTTAAGAGCTATCTGAAAAAGAAAAAAAAGAAGAATAAAATTATATAAGAAACACATTTTAAAAATTTCCACAACTGAGAAATGTAAGTCTAGATTGAAAAAAAAAATCTGTTTAAGACTCAGCAAGACAAAGTTTACTACATTGGAGTAAGAAAAGATTCTAAGAGCTTTTAAATGCAAGTAACCAAAACACCTGTCAGATCAAGAATTAGAGTAGCATTGGATTTCATAACTGCAACTTTAGAAGCGAGAAATAATGGAGCAACGTCTTCAACATTCTGAGGAAACATGTTTTCCAACTTACTTTCTATACTCAGAAAACCTATCCAGTGAATGAGAAAGTTGCAAATATTTACTATCTCCAAAAATACATTCGCATATACCACTTTTTTACAAAGCTCCAGGAGAATGTCTTCTAAGACAAGAAAGAATACCAAGAAATAAAAAACATGGGACACATAAAGGGAGATACATGTAAAGTGGTGAAAGACACACCTGAGGCTGTAGTGAGAGACACTCCTCAGTATGTCAACTCTGCAGCAGGCCAAGACAACAGCAGTTCAGAGGGGAGCAGGCAGAAGGTGAGTTCCAAGGAGGACGTGTACTCCAGAAAAAAATTCATTAAATATCAAATGAGTTTTTCTTCCCATAGAGAATTGGGAGATTATTATGGATAATGGGTCAGAAAGAGGGGGTTACGGGGACATAATCTTGGGCATCGTGTCTTGCTTCTGGTTTCCCTTGCACTCTGTGCTTCCTGGCTGCCATGAGGTGAGTAGCTTTCCTGCACCGTACCCATCCAGCTGCCTTCTTGCAGGACTAGAGCCCTGCAGACCGCCAATCATCGACTGGACCTCTGAAATCATGAGGCAAAATAAAGCTTTCCTCCTTCAGTTATTTTTCTCAGGCACTTTGTCACAGCAATGAAAATCTAACATAGAAAACTGGTACTGAGTGTGCCATTGCTGTGACTACTCCTAATGATGAGTTTTGCCAGTCTTTGGAGTTGGTTTCCTGGAGTAATTCGGGAAGGTGTGAAGATGAGGGCTAACGATGTCCTAGAATACCATAAGCAGAGCTTAACAGGTGATTCTGGTGTGAGCTCAAGATACCAGAGTGCTTGCTGACAAAGGTGTGAACAGTGAAGACTGTGCTTATGAGGCCTCAGGTGAGAATGAGAACTCTCCTGGGAACTGGACTGGGGGTCATGCATGTTCCATTCTGGTAAAGAACTTATCTATGTTTGCCTTGGGAAGAAATTCCCAGGTTGCCTTGTCCACTCAGGACGCCTGAGGAAGTGTTTCCTGTGTTAAGCCATCGAGGTGCTTAGAGGCCTCTGCAGGCGAGGTCCAGAGAGACCTGGCTACTGCTCAGTCTGGCAGCAGACCTTGATATTGTCCAGTTCTGTGTGCTTTTCAGGCATGCAGAAAGCAAGAGTTAAATATTAGTGGAGGCTTCCACTGAGGTTTCACAGGAAAATCAGGTAGGTCAGGTAGTGTGTGACAGGTTCAGAACTCCCGCAGCGAGCTCCTGAGAGGGGAATGCATGAAGCTAAAGCTGCAGTGGAGACTCCAGGAAACAGGATGCCAGGGCTGTGGAGTGTGCACAAGGGAAGCTGTCGGTAGTGAACGGAGCTAGCCCAACAGACAGGCTTCAGACAAAGACTAAAATATTAGAAGAAAATGCTAAATAAATCCAAGTGGTGATTACTGGGAAAGGCCACCCAATGCTGAAGTCCATATAAGCTGATTTCTAGGACCTAACCAATAAAATAGAGAAGGGTAAAGATTGAATCTGAAAGACCAGAGAGAAGATATCCAGCATTGGAAATTCCAAACAAAAATAGGAAAGATCATCAAGAAATGAATCATAAACAAAAGGAAAAAAGAGATAAAAATAATTAGAATTCTTAATCCTAGGGAAAAAAATAAACAAACAAAATAATTCCAAAAACTTAAAGATGAGAAAAAAACTATTCTGTGTAAATTAATTTTTAAACCCTTGACTATAATGCAGGTTTTAGATTTGTAGATTAGATAGTGCAACAATGTATGTGCTAGGAAGGGATGTCAAACATTTCAAAGATTCTTTGGGAAGATTTTGAGCCTTTTCTCATGGTACTGATAAATTTCTTCAATGGTTACATTATACACCAAATATCTCTTTTATGAATCTAAATTCAATGCAGCCAAGCTAAGAACCACATTGTTTTTTGAGGTATTATTAATATGATTAGATGCTATATTAGTTTTCCATGGTTATATAACAAATTTTGTTGGGAGCTGTTGAAGCTGGAAATTGACCACATGTGCAGGGTTGGCGCGTGGCTGTCCCAAGAACAAAGAGGGCCCGAGCAGTCATGTGAAGAAGCTGCTTCCGTCCAGAGAACACCTAGCCCCAAAACAATCCGAACCGTGGGTTTCTAGGATAATGAGGTGTCATATGACATTAAGTTGCTAAAATGTATAAATAAATGCCCCTACAGTGAGGGGGCAGTTCTTTTCCTCCCATTTGGAAATTAAGGGCTCCATCTAACCCCAGTTTTGTCTCTTCTTTATTTTCTCATCCTCTCTCAGTCCTTCACCCAAGGAACTTCAAGGGCCGTGTGGGTCATGGCAAAATTTACTTAGTGGCTTAAGTCACAGTTCCTACAGTCAGGAGTCTGGTGCAGCTTGCTGGAACCTTTGTTCAGTTTCTCACAAGATTGCAATCAAAGTATTGGATGTTCTCTGGAGGCTCAGCTGTGGAAGAGTGAGCTTGTAAGCTCATTCAGGTGTTGCAAGAGGTTATTTACTGGTGGCTACATGACTGGAGTCACTAACACTTGCCAGCTGTGGGCATGAGGTCACTCTGGGATTCTGGAAACTATCTGAAGGTCCTGGTCATCTAGGGGTTTTCAAAAATGGCCTCTTGTTTCCTCAAGCCAGCAGTGAGATCCACCCACGACTGTCTGCTAGGATGAAAACTTACAGAACATAAAGTCATCACAAAGGTGGGGTAGTCTGTCATTTTTTCCATAATCCATTCATTAGAAACAAGTCACCGACTCTGTCCATACTCAAGGAGAGATAATTATACCAAAGGATGGACCCAAAGGTGGGAAATCAGTGGGAGTCCCTTTCAGGTCTCTCTGCCACATAAGTGTGTAAAAATATTTAAAAATACAGATTTGCTGACTTTTGGTATACAAGCATGTCCTGCAACACAATTACTTTTATATGTGTTTCAAATACTTTTACATTTTTAAGTTTTTATTTTAATTTTTAAACAGAAGGAAAATAAGAAATTAAAGTAAAACAATTTCACAACAAGCCAATAGGAGCATAACAATAATCAGCACATTGCATATTGCCATATTCACAGCAGTTGTTTTGGGTATAAGGTATAGACATGAAACATTGTCTAGAAAATTATTAGCACAAAATTTTCATATTTTCAAGTTTAAAAGATTTTGGACAAGCTGGGAATGTAGTTCAGCAGCACGGCGGTGCCTGCCTGGCAAGTGCAAGATCCTGAGTTCAATTCTGGATAACAAATTAAAAAAAAGAGCTTGGGCAAAATAACTCAACTCTTCCTTGCTCTATTTTCATTATCTGTTTGACTTAACAATGCAACAGAATCCAGTTTAATGGTTGTACATCTTGGTTAATTGTCCATACCCAGCAGTGTACCTGATTCATAGAAGCTAATCAGTGGGTAATTTAGATTAAATGAATTCCCTGAGATGTTTACAAAATCCAAAGACCAATTACATATATTCAAAAATTGTGCTTGAGTTTTCTGCTGCCGAGATCTTCCATACAGTTCATGATTGCTACTGTCACTGAGGTGCAAAATAGGCAGGAAAACCAAAATTTATTCAGCGTTTACTGCTTCAAGTACAATACTGCACGTTTTGACTGTTTAGTTCACATAGGGTCCTAAGAAGGCAATTATGTATTTTAAGAACAGTAAATCCTCCCCCAGTCTCGTGGCGCTAAGTTTGGTAGTGTTGTGGCTTGTGTCTAGATGTTCCTGCAAAGCCTCATTCAGTCCTAGACGGGGCTTTTCAGCGGTGGCTGGATCTAGAGTGTGGGATGCCGGGATTGAGGGCCTGTGATTACTAAATTAGTCCACTGATTAGCCAGTCTGGCATAGTTGTGGGTGTGGATAATGGGAAGGCCCACCCCAGGTGTGAGTGCTGCCTACCCGAAGGCGAGTAGCCTGGATAGAACAGAAGGGACAGAAAGCGGGCTGCTGCCGGTGCTTGCTGCTTGCTGCTTTTGCTGCCTCCGACCTTCTGCCTTCCGCATCATGAACTGATTTTTCCTCCTCTGTGTTGCCCTCTGCCATGTCACCCTGCTTTGGAGCCAGCCAACTACGGACTGAAACCTCTGCAAACTGTGAGCAAAAAAAAAAAAACAAAAAACTTTTTCTCCTTTTACTTTGGGTGTTGGGTATTTTGTCTCAGCCACAAGAAAAGTAACTAAGACAAGTAGTCAGTTGGTTTGGGGTTTAAACCTAACATTTATTCCCTTACAACTTCAGTCCTAACTACTGTACTTACTCTTTGCAAGGTAATGCTTACTCAAGCAAATGTTAACATTAACATTAAAATGTCCTTTTTCCTTTGACCTCAAGATATTCAACAGGTTTTGCCCTTGGCACAAAAAAATGTAGCCTTTCATATTTAAAGCAGGAATGATTATTTTGAGCAGTTCCTAAAATGTATTTATAAATAATCATGCATTCAAACATAGTAAGTCATTTAGGACTGTAATTAGTCATTGTCAAGTCCTGGCAAACAGCAGGATTCTAATTGGAAAGCAGTGTTTGCCCTACTTGTGCCTCAATGAAACTTTCAGACAAGGGCAGCATGTGCTTCTTAATCTGCTTTTCTAACAGCTAGTAGTGAATCAATGAAGAAGAGGCTGGTGGGTATGATAAATTAATATGCACACTGACACCTTATAACTGTGCAATTGCTTAGGGAATTACTATGCGACTATATCCAAGTAATTATATGTTTTAAATGATTTATCTCAATTTGTTAACAATACCCTCCTAAAATGGAAATAAAAAGAGAGAAAATGCAAATAGCATGTTATACCAACTTTATGTTGAACTTATTAAGAGGTTGCCCTTTTAATAAAGAATTTAATTAATTAAGAGGTTTGTTATGAATAAGCATTCTTACTACTTGTTAAGTATTTGTCACCACAGACCTGTCATAGTCATTCTAATTATGATTAATACCTTATCTTGAATTCCATCTTCATTCACATTTCAGTAACAAATATAACTTCTATTATATGATCAAGGTTCATGAAAACAGGATGATTTGCCTGTGATCTTATATTTTATTCATTTTTGTATTCATATTTAACAGATTTCTCTGAAATGAAAGATAACCTTATGAATCTTTTAATTTTTTTAAAGTGGATTTTATCTATGACATGCTTTACAACCTTTTATACTGCTTAAAATCGTGGTTGTGTACTCAGGACAAATGAAAAATGTTAACATTTTAATTATCCTCATATATATCCAAAATATGTAATTTGAGGATTGTTTAAAAATACATTTTGTCTGTTATGGACAGAGCTAGTTTAATTCTCTTAAACCTTGCTAATGTTCTCAATATGGAAGACACACGTTTATGAAGTTCAAAAAATCGTATTAGAATACAAGGCCAGATTTTTAATACAGTCTAAATGTAAATTGTGGCATAGATGGAGGTTTCTGTTGCTGGGCTTAATTTTTAATGTAGTATAATGTACAAACCATATTATATGATGTTCTATTCCTTCTGAGTTCTTTTCTTCCAGATCTGCATCCTACTGTCTACTTACATTTTGCTCCTTTTTATGCTTTCTCCTTATAGCTATCCCCACCAAATTTCCTTCTCTTTTAGGTTCTTTTTCCATCTTTATTTTATTCCCTTTTCCTTTGCATTTCTCCTTTGTCTCCATTCTCTGTGTGTACATTCTCACTATTTCTCTCATCCTCCATCCCTTTTCGCTCTCAGTTTTCCCTTCCTACTCATTCATCTCCTTGAAGGGAGTTATATTTTTCACCTGTATGAAATGCAGGCTAAGCCATCTTTTAATTTGATTGTGTAGTTTTAAGAGTCCTTGGCTAGTTATGACCAGATGTTTAAAACCCTGAAAGGAAATAAAAATAATAGCATGACTTCGTTTTGCTGTCTCCCCCTTTATTTATTATTAAACTAAGAAAGAATCTCCATGAGAGCTGAAAGTGCTACAATAACTAAGCCAATTAATTGTTGGCAACAGCAGTAATAATAAAACAAAGGACTATCTGAAAACCAGATCATTTATCAAGCATGAAATCTGTTCTCCTAAGGGCTAGATATCAACAAGCGGCAGCTCTTTTAGAAGGAAGAAGCTCTTTGGTCCCCAGAGCCACTGGATCCTTCTCAATCTTTGATGCTGACGAGGAACACTCCACACGCAACATCATCAAGGCATTTGTGGTAAGCCAGGTAGCATGAGCGAAGTGTATGCAAATCAGAAGAATGAACCCTCTCCTGAGGTCTTCCAAATCACTCAATTCTTGAAGCAATTAACAGATAGTCTATTTCCCCTTAAACTAGATGCATTTACATTTTCTTCATCATTTGAAGCATGTCTCCACACATTTCAGGTTCTCCATTATAAGCAGAGATAAGTACTATGCACTTATTGTCGAATCCAGTGGAATAAAGTCAAACACTTGGAGTACGCAATATTTTAATGTTGTAGTGATCTGATGAGTTTTTCCTTAAAAAATACCACAAAACAGACTACATTTTAATTACATTTTCTTAGAGGTATCTAGGGGGAAGAAGGGTCATGTGTTTAAAAGTGTTTAATGTACTTTAAAATTATATCTTCTAGCAGGCTCCAGTACTGATGTAATGGGTCTGATCTTTTGAAATGAATCCTATATCATATTTATGATGATGTTTTATTCGAGAATGAGGCTAAATCTAATGAGAAGCAATTTCTTTGATGAGAGTGACAGTTACATCACTTGAACCAACACATCCTCAGCTGTCTCACCTTATTGATGAGTAGCTCTGGAAATAAATTTAATGTTTTAATCTCAGGGTTTTGGTTGTCATTTGTGAATAAGACAAAACTAACTCAGATGTGACCCTAATCATGCAAAACAAAGAGAAAATAGAAAATCAAACGCTAGAGATAAAGAATTTTTCGTGAATCATGATTTTCAATGCTTGTAAGCACATCTTTTCTCTAGATTCAAGTAAGGGACTAGAATTAGTACCCATGGAGACTAAGCTATATAGCAAACAGTGAGTTACAATTTATCTCTCCTTTCTCAAACCCTTTTGATTCTTTTACAGATTGTAAGAAAAGCTAATTAGTATTAAAATGGTTGATATGCAAAGGGCAAGAAAACGTAGCGAGGTCCTATACAAGCTGACATGCAAAACTGGAAGTAGATTAGGTAAAATATTAATAAAAATGAATCTGTACAAAGTAAAATGCCTAAATGGTGATAAGCCAACTCCAGCTTGAATTTCAAGGATTGTAAACATAGGCACTTACTTTGTAAGTTGTTCTTTTTATGGGAAAATTTTCCTTCTTAGTTGGTTTAATTTCATGTTAGAATAAACATTAGAATTTCATTAATTTTCTTTCTCATTTTTGAAAGAAGTCTGATTTAATACCACATAGTCTAGATCCTTGAATGCCTAATAATTCAAAAACTTTACAAAGCAATTCTTCTGTTGAGGAAAAGATAATGGGAAGCACAAGAAAATTAGCTAAATTGACACAGTTCAAAGCCACCACGGTAGGTAAATGTATCAGCTAAGAAACAATGCTTGGGAACCTGGCCTACCCACCCCAGAGCTAAATCTTTGTCTAATTTCTGACATCATTATCAATTCTGATTGATTGAAAAGCACAAAAATATGTTCCTCCTACCTGTTAGGTACTTTGAGTTAAAAATGAAATTTTAAGTCATCTTTAAAAAAAATTTGTAGCTTGGTGTATTAACGCATGCGTACAATCCTGGCACTGTGGGAGGCTTAGGAAAGTAGACAAATTTGAGCCCAGCATTGGCAATTAAGCGATTTAGGAAGACCCTGTCTCAAAATTAAACAATGAAAATGGCCTGGAGAGGCAGCTTAGTGTAAAGGCCCTGGGCTCAATCCCCCTGCCCCCTCAAAAAAGTTATACAAAGATTTTAATAAAACTGAAGAAAACATTAAGTCAAAGATTGCCTATATTTTATCCAAATGCAGGCTTTGCTCATTTGTGGCAAATTCCGTCCAGTCTATTGACTTCTTATGGAGGAGGAAGAAATGCTTGTACCTGCTAAATGGTCTGCACACTGTGGTGTGACATTGCAAAAAAGAGGTTTTGTGCTTGCATATCATATGGAGGTTTTATGTAACAAAAGCTTTTGGTGGCTTGCTATTTTCCTCAAAAATTGTAGAAGGCTTGGTAAAATATTTGACTTTGTAGGATGGTAAGCGCTTGCCTTCTGAGACTAGTGCCTACAAGATGGCTATAATGGATGCTAGCTAAAAAGAAGATGTTTCAGTGCTTACCAACTCTAATTGCAGAGTTTCAAAGTGTAGGACCAGAATGATGTGCTTTTCTGCTTTGGAGATACATTGAAGGTGAACATCAAGCAAAAAAATTACAGAAAAACCAACATATATTTGCTGTTTCCTCCAAACTGATCTAATGATATTTGAAAAGTCACAAGCATCCTGAAAAAAAATAAACTGATCTATTGATCACCTCATTATTTGATATTATACATAGATTACAATATAACACCACTCACTTTGTAACCAAACCAAACCAAACCCCTCTGTTTTTGAAAGAAAACTGCCCCGAAACTCAAAAAAGAAATTGCTACCAGAATAGTCAAGTGAAGCAAGACCTTTTCAATTCCATCACTGACACTATAACCAATTTGGGAGGAAACCACTTTCTTTGGTTTTACTTTTAAGATACTTACTTATCTAACAAAGATGGTATATTCAAGGTGTATGTCTCATTGTGTTGCTTAACAGACTGTCTGACGCTAGGTGATGTATATAGAAAAGAGTTTTACTTGGCCCATGATTTTGAAAGTCCAAGCAGTGTGGCTCCAGCGTCTGTGAGGATTCCAACACTCGCCCCCTCTTGAGGGCGGTCATGACCCAGGCTCTTCCCACTGGCCTCGTCTCTCAGCTGCCTGGCCGTATTTCAATACCATTACACAGTTTCGCTCATCTTACACTGAAAGTTTGTTCCCTTTGATCAGCATCTTCCCATTTTTCCCAGCCCCCATCTCTGAGTTCACCAACCTATCCTCTGTTCCTATTACTTTGACTTTTTAAAAATTCCTCATGTAAGTGAGGCCGTATAGTGCTCGTGTTTCTGTGTCTGGTTTATTTTACTTAGCATACTGTCCACTAGGTTCATCTCTGTTGTTACAAATAGCAAAGCTGATTGCTTTTTCTCCTCCTTCCTCCCTCTATTTCCTTCCTTCCTTCCCCTTCTTTTTTGGTTAAATAATAGTCCTTGTGCATCATATTTTCTTTACCCATTCATTCGTCAACAAATGCTTCTGTTATCTCCATATCTTGATTATTATGAACAACGCAACGATGACTTCAAGTGCAGATGTCTCTTTGAGATAGTGATTTCATTCCCTTTGTGTATATCCCCATTTAGTGGCCACACTACTTTCACCTGGAATGTCCCCCAAAGGCCCTTGTGTTCAAGGCTTGTTCCCAGGGCAGCACTATTGGAAGGTGGGGGAATTTCTAAGAAGTGGGCTATGCAGGAGATCTTCAGGTTATTGGGTGTGTGTCCCTGCATACCGTGGGACTCCAGACCATCTCTCTCCCTCTTTTCTTGCTTTCTAGCTCTGCCCCCACTCCTGCCCTGGCATGGTGCCTTACTGCAGGTCCAAAGCTACAGGCAAAACAGTCGTGGATGTAACCTTCCAAACTGTGAGCCAAAGCAAACCTGGTCTCTTTATAAGTTCATTATGTCTGATGTTTCATTATAGTAATCCAAAGCTGACCAACATAGGGAGATTGCTAGATCATATGGTAGAGTTATTTTTAATTTGGGAAGGGAACCATCATACTATTTTTCATGACGACTGTACAGATTTACAGTGTACAAAATACCTTTTTCTCCACCAACATTCGTTACTTTTTTTTTTATAACAGTCAGCCTGATATATATGAGGTTATATTTCATTATGATGGGTTTTTTTGTTTGTTTTGTTTTTGAGACAGGGTCTTGCTATGTTGTTCAGGATAGCCTTGAACTCAGTGTGTAGCCCAGGTTGGGCTCAAACTCACAGTGATCCTCCTGCTTCAGCCTCCCGAGGGCTGGGATTACAGGTGTGTGCCACCACATCTGGCTTCTTCATTGTTTTGATTTGCATGTGTCTAATGATTTGTGACATTGAGCATTTCTTTACATATCTGTATGTCTCTCTATATTTTCATGTCTTCTCCGATGTCTTTTCAAGTCTTTTGCTCAGTTTTAATCATTTTTCCCCCTCATTATTACCAAAAGAGAAGGACCCAGGTGGAAATTCAATCTCCTTTTAGGACTCAGCCTCAGAAATTACAAACCATTACTTCTGCCTTATCTTACTCACTAGAAGTGAGTCACCAAACCTAGTCCACATTTAATCACAAGGAAACTAGACTCTACCTTTTGATGAAAGAAGTGTCTCTGTGGGCACGCTTTAAAACTACTGCAAGCAGTAGTAAATACAGTCACTTTCATACACTCGCTAGCCAAACTCATACAGTCTCTGTGGGGAGCAATGTGGAAATACCTACCAAAATAAAAGGTAATTTTAAGACTTTTATGATATGGAGATAATAGAAAAAATGTGCCTAATATATCTACTAATACTTCTCCCACCACCCAATTTTTTATTTTAAAAATATTCAAAGCTACAGAAATCTTTTGTGGTGGACTAGAGATGGACACAAATTATTTGAGACTTGGAAAAGACATGGAGTCTTTTCCTCTGTGCCTGGAATTTGAACTGCTGACTTCTGGAGCTCTAGAAAATGGTGAAAGTAACTGTGTCAGCTCTGGGCTCAGTTTTCAAAAGGACTGGCTGCTTCTTTGGTTTATTAAATCCCTGAGCCACCACCCAAGCTCTACTACTGCAGTGGAGAAACAGTGTGGAAAGACGCTGAGATGACACAGAGAGGGACAGGGTTCCAGCTAAGTCCAGCTGTCACACTGCAGCAGTTTGGATGTGGCTTGCAAATTCATATGGTGGAAACTTGACCCTTTAATGTGGAGGAGTGTGCGGGGGTGATGACGAGACTTAATTGGGACATAATGACTGAGTCTTCTCGAAAGGAATGTCCACTTCTTGGAAGTGGGTTGGTTATTGAGATGGTGGGTTGTTATAAAAATGTGTCTGCCCCTTGTGTTTTCTCTTTTATATGCATTCATCGACTTTTTCACTTTCTATTGTTATGATATGAGGCCACTGCTAAAGCCCTGGATTTCCTAGCCTCCAGAACTTCCCAGTCTCTAGAATCGAGATATAAAACAGAATTTTTAAAGTAAATGGTCCAGCCTGTGATATTCTGTTATAGTAACAGAAAATGGACTAAGATACCCCTAAGTCACCAGGCTATTCATTTTTCCTATCTTATATATTCACAAAAATCTTCATTATCATTCTACCAACACAATTAACACTGGATTCAAATATTCTGCCATTTTTTGTGTGTTTACAAAATATTCTATTGAGGATTTTCAGCCAGAGTTTGGTGTATAAACGTGACTTGAATTATTATTTCTTTTGTTTGGATGTGTTAGTAACTTTATATATAGTCTAGTGCTGTTTATTTTCAAAATAAGTGATTTTTCATCTTTTTCAATGTAATTTGATTTTAGAATAATATGTAAATCATTTACATGGCCAAAAAACTTGCATCCAATTTATTATAAAATATAATAATCAAGACTCTTCTATTTCTATTCATTCAACTTGATTCCCACTTATGACTTATTTTCATTAGTTTCTATTCTACATTTTCTTTATTATTTTTTGTAGAACTAAGAAAATATATTGCTTCTTAATTTTCACACAAAATGCAGCTAAATAAATACATATTTTTTATTCCTTTTTTTCACTTTCTGCAGCTGGGAAATCACTTAATATCAGTTCATAAATCTCTTGTTCATTACCCAGGGTTAGTTGTAGAATATTTTATAACTAAAAACTGCAAAAAAAAGATCATTAAGTCTTCTTCTTTTGGATCAACCTTGCCTACATTAAAAAATGGGCTTAACTTTTTCCAGGTTACTTCCTTTTCCCATTCCTTTCTTCATCCTTAAGATGAAGACAGTACAATTACCTTCCTAATGGAACAGTCATGAGAACTAAATGAGATAACATATGTAAGGCTATTAAAAGAGTACCTGGGAAAAAGGAAAAAATGATTTAAAAAAAAGGATAAAATGAAAACAAAACTTTGTAAATAGGGAGGGGAAGATGGGTTGAGGGGGATTGGGAAAAATAGAGAAATCAAAATATATCACGTACAGGTACAAATTTCCTATGATGAATATGACCATTATGTATATCTAAAATGTACCAATAAACTTAATTATGTTTTTAGAAAAAAGTATCTGGGTATAGGTTGCTAGATTTAGCAAATAAAAAGACAGGATGCTTTGTCAAATTTGAATTTTAGATAAACACCAAGACACATTATACTAGAGGACATTTGTACCTATATGTAATTGAAATGTAACTGGCATCTTATATTTTATCTGGCCACTCTAACTTGGCATATGGTAGGTGCTCAGAAATTGTTAAGTATTCTTCCTATCCTTATTTTGACCACGTGCCCATCAGTTGTGGCTGGTTAACTATGTGATGCTATAAGCAAACCAAGAAGCCTATGAACAATGAAGTAGATGTATGTATGCTTTGGGAAGACCATTCAGGTATACTAAATGAATAACTAAGGTACAGACTAGAATGTAAACACTGTTCCAAATCATATAAATTTCTTAAAGGATGTTTACATACTTGCGTATGACAACATCTACATATTTCTGAATGTGTTTGAAATTTTTACCGTGCCCTTGTATTTACATTTTAATAAATGTTTGTTAAAGAAAATAATTATTTTCAATTCAAAGTGCCTTCAGTATTTGATGAAATTATTTTTCTTTAAAAAAATAACACCAAATAATAAAGCAGACAATAGTGTAGTCCTATAATGCCAACATGAACATAAAAGAATTATTAGAGGTCCAGAACACACCATTAAGCTGGCACACTGGGGAAGCTCACATGCCAAAGAACGCAGGAGGCCTTGGAGTTGTAACTAGTAAGGAATCAAGACAAAAAAATCTCACCAAGAAACACATTGGTGATCAGGTGACACTTCAGATCCTGGGTGGGCACTTTGGTTGATGCCTCATGGGGGCTATGAAGAAGACCAACTACACCATGCTCAGATTCCTAAGCCAAAAAGATTTTGAGATTAAAAAATGTGTTAGGTCGCACTAAGTTTTAGAATAATTTGTTGTGCCTAACAAATAAATGATAGAGAAAAATACCTTAGAAGAATCATCACTAGAAATGGCAGGAACCATAAAACTGAGACTACTGAATTTTAACAAGAAACATAACAGGAAGCATGAATAAATGGAGAAACAGGTAATATTTCTAGATAGGGAAGCAAAAAACAACATAACAATGCTTTTTTTTAAAATTGGTATGTGTTTGATTCATGGACTGTGGGGGAAGAGAACAAGAAGTCACCAAGAAGCAAGCCCTCCCTGCAAATCAGCACCACACGTGGGCTGCTCAGGGGAGAGCCATTTGCCAGCCTCTTCCAGTGCATGGGCTGGGAAACAATAAGAACCAAACCCCCTCCTCCAGTAAGCAGCAACTGGCTGATCCAGAGAAACACGAGTCATGATGATAGTTACTGAGGTGAAATGCAATTTAATGTTTCTGGTGTTTGGTGTTTCACTGACCTTGCAGGTCTAGGGCCAGTGGTCTGATTATCTATTCAGAGGATAACGGTATGCAGTGTGGCACCTATGGAGGATCTCCTTCTGAAGTTGGTAGTCATTGTTAATTCCCTATCATCTTGTTTTAAAGTCCTGTATCATTTTCATTGTTTTGTTGGGTTGAGTTTTTTCTGTCTTGTTTTGTTTGATTTTGTTACATCTGATGGCATGAGCAGCTATTTCAAAGATAACAAGATATGTTATGGTAGCTATTTTGGATTTACTATTGGCTTGTTTTGAAGTCCTTTAGTGCATTCATTGTTTTGTTTTTATTGGTTCTATTCTGTTCTGTTTTGTTTGATTTTTACAATGTCTGAAGGTATTTGAAGCTATTTTGAAGACAGCAAGATTCACTATGGTAACCATTGTTGATTTCCTGTTGTTTTGAAGTCCTGTGTCACATGCACTGGTTTGTTTTGATTGCCTTCATTCTGTTTTATTTTGCTTGGTTTTATTCTCTTTAAAATAAAAATTAAAAAAATTGATATGTGCTTGTAAACATAGAATTTGGGGGAAATAGGAAAGTAAAATTAGCAATATAATTTTATCACTTATCAGGAAAGGTAAATACAAATATAGCTAAGAATTTTTTAAAAGTGAGAAAAGATAATAAAATATTAAAAATAAATTTAAAATCAATTAAGTAATGTGACCTCATATCCAAGGACAAACATAGCACTGGTAAAAAATTAAAACCTTATCAAAATATTTACCATCATAGGTATGAGAATGTAACACATAATTTAAAAAATCATTGCAGGATAATGAAAAGTAATAAATTATTCTGAGAAATTTTACTAAAAGTGATTGGGAAATAAATCCATGAACTACAAAAATCTATACATAGCAGTAGGAATCCATGGACCTCAGTTTAAAATTGTTCAGCTACATTCTCATTTCATAACATGTTTCTAGGCTTTTTTTTCCTCTTTAGGAAAGAGAAATATTCTAATGTTAGGTGGCTTTTTTGTTTGTCTGTTGAGGTTTGAACTCACTATACAGTTCAGACTGGCCTTGAATGCACGCTGATCCTCCTGTCTCAGCTCTGAATGCGGGGATTACAGATGTGTACTCAACCTGGCAATTTTTTTTTTAAGGAAAAAACTTTATTTTGAGACAGTTGTATATTTACATGCAATCATAAGAATGTCAAATGACAAATTTGCAGCAGTGCAGTTTGGAGAGCTTAGCTGGCATTATATGCAGTTTTAGAACCAGACAACACTTACATAAAGTAGAATAAGGTTCCAAATGAGCAATTAGAGGTGTTTTATTTTTTGTTTGCTTTAGAATTATGTGAAGTGGTTATGGTGTTTGCAGCCATGTGGTTTTTAAAAAGCATATTTTCCATGTGTTTTTGATTCATAATAGTTGCATATATTCGTGGGGTACAATGTGACCTTTCAATAAAAGGAGTTTGGTTTTACTGATAGAAAAGAGGTAGAAAAAATTTTTTTCATTGATCATATATATTTTTTCATGTATTGTTGAACTCTATTTTATGTTTTGCTAATGACTTTTACATCCTTAATCTTGAGAGATCTTGCTCCATAGTTTTCTGTTTTGTGCTGTCTTTGGCAGGGTAATACAAACTCCTTGAAATGAAACAGGAATAAAACAGTTTTCCTCTACTATTTTCTGGAAAATATTGTATAGGATCATTGTTAAGTTCTCTTTAAACATTTGGTGAAGTTCTCCAAGAAACAATCTGTGGAGATTTCTTTTGAGGGAGTATTTACAATTTTGTTGATGAAGGCTAATCTAATTGTCATTTTCAAATTGGTTGAGTTTCGGCATTTTGTGCTTGTCTAGGAATCAGTCCATTTTATCTAAATTGCCAAACTCACACGTGTGGAGTTTTTCGGAGTATCTCTTTGGTATCTGCAGCATCTGCAGTAATATTTTCTCCTCTTTGTATTGTCCTCCTCCTCCTCCTTTTTTTTTTTTTTTTGTACCAGGGATCGAACTTATGACCTCACGCTTGCCAGGCAGGTGCTTGTGCTGCTGAGCTATATCTCCTGCTCCTTCTTTTATTTTTAAAAATTTTGTGGATTGATTGATTGGTCCTGGGGATAGAACCCTGGGCCTTCCCTGTTCTGAGCCAGGGTCTCACTGAATTGCTCATCTGCCTAGGGTAGGCTGCAGTCTCTGATCCTTTGGGCCCTGTCTCCCAGAGCGCTGGGATTCCAGTCATGTGCCACCATGCTCAGATTTCTTCTTTTATTTTTGAAATTCCCTTCTTAATTTCTGCTACTGGTAAATTGTATTTAACTTTTTCTTTGTCAGTCATGTTAAAAGCTCATTAATGTTACAGATCTTTTCAAAGGACTAGCTTTTTGTTCACTGATTCTTCTGTACTGTTTTTCAGCCCTAAATTTCATCAATTGGTATGCTTAGTTTTAACATTTTCTTCCTTGTGTTCTGCTTTTTTCCTTACTTTTTAAGGTGGGAGTTTAGTTAATTGATTAGAGCTTTTCACCTTTTTCCTAACATATGCAGTTAATGCCAGAAAGTTCAGCAGTGATCTATTTACCTGTGTCACACAAGTATGATACGATTTATTTTAATATTTACTCATTTTCATAGATATTTAAATTTTGCTTGAGATATTCTCTTGTACCCCCAGATTATTTAGCAGTACCTCCGGTTTCTAAATATTTGGAGAATTCCAATTATCTTTCCTGTTTGGTATTTCTAGTTTGCTTCTATTATGATTAAACAGAACATTCTGCATTATTTCAATTCCTTTACACATTTTGAGGTTTTCTATGGTGTAGAACATGGTGTGTCTTGGCATATTTTCCATGGACAATTGAGAAGGAGGTAAATAGTCTGCTGTTCTTATGTGGAGTAGTCTAGATAGGCTTACTAATTCCTACTGGCTGACAGTACAATTGAGTTCCATATCTGCACTGATTTTTAGTCTAGTTGTTCTATTCATTTTCGAGAGAGTGATATGAGGTATCCACAATAATAATTGTACATAGCATACATACAATATACAAAAATTGTATTTGGTATGTATTTAAGAATTACATCAATATATAATAACTATAAGACTGTAATCATGGATTGGTCAATTTATTCTGTCAGTTCTGTCAGTATTTTTTTATTTAAGAGAAAAAAGACACACATAAGAAAGATAAAAAGCAAAAGAGACAAACAAATGACTAGAGCAAATACACAACAGTAACGTTACAGGTTTACAAAACAGGATGATAGAAACTTGACAATGGTTGCAATATTGTGTATTGTTATCTTCAAAATGGTTGTTTACATTAACAGACATAGACATGTAAAATTGATCTAATTATATGAGTATGAACCGTTCTTTCTCAATAACTAATTCATTCAGCAGTATGTTCGTTTTAGTTATCTTACATATATATATATATATATATACGCAGATTTATATGTTTTTCCTTTTTCCTTCCCTCTTTCCCTCTTTTCTCTTCCCAATTACTTTTACTCTTCGAGCAGTTTCTTACCCTTACATACTATTTATTGTAGATTTTGGATCATATATACTTTTTCCATTTCTTACACTAGGGAGACAATACGGTATTTACACATGTGGGTTTGATTTATCTCACTTATGAGTATGGTCTCAAGTCGTGTCCATTTACTTATAAAAGTCTCAATGCAATCTTTCTTGATAGCTGAGTAGTACGCCATTGTATATAAATACCACATCTTTTTTACCCATTCTTTGATTGATGGGCACTTGGGTTGCTTAAAAGATCTGGCTATTACAAATTGGGTTGCTATAAACATGGATGCACAAATATCACTGTGATATGATGTTTTCAGTTCATCTGGGAAAATGCCCAGAAGTGGGATAGCTGGGTTGAATGGAATCTCTAATTCTAGCTTTTTGAGGAATCTCCACACCAACTTCCACAGTGGTCGCACCAGTCTACACTCCCACCAACAGTGGAGAAGAGTTCCTTTTTCCCCACAGCCTCTCCAGCATTTGTTGTCAGTTGATTTTTTAATCTTGGCCATTCTTTCTGGAGTGAGATGGAATCTCAGTGTTGTTTTAATTTGCATTTCCCGCATGACCATTGATGTTGAACATTTTTTCATATATTTAATTTGTCATTTGTATTTCTTTCTCTGAGAAGTGTGTATTCATCTCAGATGTCCATTTTTGGATTGGGTCCTTGAATTTTAAGGGCCTGATTTTTTTCTTTTAATCCTTTATATGTTTTAGATAGAAGTCCTTTGTCTGATGGACAATTAGCTAAGATATTTTCCCAGTTCGTGGGTTTTCTTTTCACTCTGTTGGAGATTTCCTTTGACATGCAAAAACTTTTTAGTAAGATGAGATCCCAGTTCTTGATTCTGGGAAGTGTTTCCCTTGCAATTTGATTTTTGTTCATGAACTCTCTGCCTACTCCTATGTCATCGAGATTTTTACCTACTTTGTCTTCTAGTAAGCTTAGGGTCTCTGTTTTAATATTCAGATCTTTGATCCATTTTGACTTTATTTTAGTGCATGGTGATAGACATGGATCTAGTTTTAGTTTACAGCATATGGAAAGCCAGTTTTTCCAGCACCATTTGTTAAAGAGGCTATCTTTCTTCCAATGTACATGTTTGGCCCCTTTGTCAAAGATGAGGTGGCTAAGCATGTTTCTAGTTGTGGCTGTATCTTCTAATCTATTCCATTGATCTTCAGGTCTGTTTTGATCCCAGTACTATGCTGATTTTATCACAGTAGCTTTGTAGTTTAGTTTCAAGTCAGGGATTGTGATGCCTTCTGCCTTACCTTTGTTGCCCAGAATTGCCTTTGCTATTCTAGGTCTTTTCTGGTTCCAGATGAATTTTAGGAATGCTTTCTCTAGCTCTGTGAGGTAGGGAAGTGGTATTTTGATTGGGATTGCCTTAAATCTGTATAATAATTTTGGGAGAATGGACATTTTCATGAAGTTTGTTGTTCCTATCCATGAACAGGGGTTATCTTTCCATTTTCTGAAATCCTCTTTAATTTCCTTTTTCAGAGTAATGTAATTTTCACTGTATAAATCTTTTACTTCCTTTGTTAGATTGATTCCTAAATATTTCATTTTTTTGGATGCTATAGTGAAGGGTGTGGTTTCCCTTATTTCTCTCTCAGTGACTTTGTTGTTTGTGTACAAGAATGCTATTGATTTTTGAGTGTTGACTTTGTATCCAGCAACATTACTGAATTTGGATATTACTTCTAGAAGTCTTTTAATGGATTTTTGGGGGTCTTCTATGTAGAGTATCATAGCACCTGCAAATAATGATAATTTTACTTCTTCCTTTCCTATCCTTATTCCCTTTATTTCTTTCTCTTGTCTAATTGCTCTGGCTAGTATTTACAGAACTATACTGAATGGGAGTGGTGATAATGGACATCCTTGTCTTGTTTCTGATTTTAGGTTGAAAGTTTTCAGTTTTTGTCCATTCAGTAAGATGTTGGCTGTTGGTTTATGATACATGGCTTTTATCAGGTTGAGGTAGAGACCGTCTATTCTGATTTTCTGCAGGTTTTTTTATCATGAATGGGTGTTGGATTTTGTCAAAAACTTTGTCTGCATCTATTGAGACAACCATGTGGTTCTTGTCCTTGGCCCTGTTGACATGGTGTATTGCATTTATTGATTTGCGTATGTTGAACCATCCCTGCATTCCTGGGATGAATCCCACTTGATCATGGTGTATAATCTTTCCGATAACTTGCTGTATGCTATTTGCCAGTATTTTATTGAGAATTTTTGCGTCTATATTCATTAGGGAGATTGGCCTATGATTTTCTTTTTTGGTTGGGTCTTTCTCTGGTTTTGGTATTAGGGTAATACTTGCTTCCAGGAATGAGTTAGGGAGACTTACTTCCCTTTCAATTTCATTGAAGAGTTTGAGGAGTGTTGGCATTAAGTCTTCCCTAAATTTCTTGTAGAATTCAGCAGTGAATCCTTAAGGCCCTGGCTTTTCTTTGTTGGTAGGGTCCTAATTACACTTTCAATTTCATTAGCTGAAATTGGGTTATTCAGCAGTGTTACATCTTCTTGATTCAGCTTTGGTAATTCATAGGTTTCTAGGAATCTGTCCATTTCTTCTCTGTTATTGAATCTATGTGAGTAAAGGTTTTCAATGTAGGTGTTGATGATCTGTATTTCCACTGGGTCTGTAGTGATTTCACCCTTTTCATTTCTTATTGCATGGATTTGAGTTTTTCCTTTCCTATTTTTGATAAGGTTGGCTAGGGTTTTATCAATTTTATTTTCTCTTTCAAAGAACCAACTCTTCAATTCATTAATTCTTTGTGTTGGTTTTTTAGTTTCAATTGCATTAATTTCTGCTCTGATCCTGTTAATTTCCTCCCTTCTTTGGACTTTGGACTTGACTTGCTCTTCTTTTTCTAGAAGTTTGAGGTGGAGCATTAGGTTGTTTATGTGTGTTCTTTCCATTTTTCTGATGTGACAGTTCAGTGCTAAGAATTTCCCTCTGAGGACTGCTTTCATTGTACCCCACAGGATCTGGTAATTTGTATTTGCATTTTCATTCAATTGTAGATATTGTTTAATTTCGTCTTTAACTTCTTCTGTGACCCATTGGTTGTTTAGGGGAGTATTATTTAATTTCCATGTGTTTATGGGGTTCTTGTAGGTATTTTTGTCATTCATTTCCAATATTATGTGCTATGGTCTGATAATATGCATGGAATTATTTTAGTTCCTTTGTATTTACTTAAGCATGTTTTATGGGCCAGTATATGATCTATTTTAGAGAATGACCCATGTGTATTCTGATGTTGATGGGTGGAATACTCGGTACATATCTACTAGGTCCATTTGTTCACAAGTTTGATTCATTTCTGTTATTTCTTTGCTGATGTTTTGTTTGGTTGATCTGTCTTTCTGTGACAGTGGGGTGTTAAGGTCCCCTGTTATAACTGTATTATTGTTTATTTGGTTTTTCATGTCTATTAAGAATTGTCTTACATAGTTGGGTGCTCCCATATTTGGTGCATATATATTTTTTATTGTAATCTCTTCCTCTTGAGGTTTTCCCCTAATGAGTATGTAGTGACCTTCTTTATCTCTTTTGATCATTTTTGATTTGAAGTTCATATTGTCTGCAAACATAATAGCTACCCCTGCTTTTTTCTGGGTTCCTGTTGCATGGAGTATTGTTTTCCAGCGTTTGATTTTTAGTCTGTGAGTTTGCTTTTGAGTGAAATGTGTTTCTTGTACATAGCATATTGTTGGGTTTTGTTTCCTAACCCACTCTGTTAGTCTGTTTCTTTTTATTGGTGAGTTGAGACCATTTACATTGATTGATAAAACTGATATGTACCGGCTCATCCCTGTCGTGATATCTTTCTGTTGTTGGTTTTCTACATCTTCTGTTTAATTATTTGCCCTGCTTAGCGGTTTCCTTTGGTTGTTGTTCTTAAGATTGTAGCTGTCTTTGCCTCTTTCTAGAGTGTCTTTCAGTACTCTTTATAGTGTTGGTTTGGTGGCCATAAATTTCTTCAGTTGTTCTTTGTCAGGAAAGTATCTTATTTCTCCATCAATTTTTAAGGATAGTTTTGCAGGGTACATCAATCTGGGTTTAAAGTTGTTTTCTTTCAGAATTTGAAATACTTCACTCCAAGCTCTTCTTAACTTAAAGGTTTGTGTTGAGAAGTCTGCCTTGATTCTGATAGGCTTTCCTTCATAGGTGATCTGTTTCTTTTTTCTGACAGCTTTTAATATTTTGTTCTTGTGCTATATTTCTGATACCCTTATTATTATATGTCTGGGTGAGGATTTATTTTGGTTATGGTTAACTGGGGTTCTGTATGCCTCAGTTACCTGTATTTCAGATTCTCTTCCCATGTTTGGATAGTTTTCTGCTATTATTTCTCTGAGTAGTCTTCGCAGGTCATTAGTATTAACTCATGCTTTTTCATTGACACCTATTAATCTTATGTTATTTCTCTTGGCATCGTCTTACAGCTGTTGAATTGTTGTTTCTTGGTTCCTTACTAATTTTAAAAGATCTTTTCTTTAGTGGCCATGAGCTCCCATGCTGTCTTCAAGATCTGAGATTCTATCTTCAGTTTCATTCAGGCGGTTTTTCAAAATTTCCATGAAATTTTTGTTTTCCTGCATTTCCCTTTTCATCTGTTTCATGCATTCTGTTGTGTGTTATACAGTTCATTCAAAGTTTCGATCATTTTCTTGAGTTCTTCTATTTTTTTATCTTACTCTTCTTTAGATACACACAATATTTCTTTAATAATGATTCTCATTTCATTTTTTAGCTGAGAGAATATTTCTGATATGAGTTTCTCTGTAGCTTCATCAAGCTGTTTCTTTACTGCATTTTCTATCATTTCAGAAAGTTGTGTGTCTCCCACTGTCTTCTATTTCAGTGTCCCTTGGGTTTGTTCTCAGTGGGCTGGGGGACTGAGACTGCCTCTTGGTCTTTCATTTTGTCATTTTCTTCTAGAGCCTGTGTGGCTCTGTGTCCTGCGAGGCTGACTGGGTGTTCCCCTGGTGGGTCATGCTGAGTTGTGGGACCTGGTAGAGCTGGATCCTGTGCGCAGCTAGTGAGGGCACCCTCCTGGAGCATGTGGGTGGAGGCTCCACCTTACTGGGTGGAGGCCAAGGCCTCCAGGTCCCAGGCAGCTAGGCAGGGCATACCCTAGAGTGTGGCACCACCTAGGCCCTGAGTCTGGCTGCAAGGAGTTCAGTGCCTCTGTGTGCCAGGCAAGCCTGGGTGAGTCCCAGGCCTACAGTGCCAGGGCCTTGCTCCTGGCTGGGTGTGGCTGCAGCCTGTAGGGCCCACAGCGCAGGCTGCTGCACTGAAGAATGGAGCTCACATGTGCCCTGCACTCTGGTGGGGAGAGCCCAAGCTGTCCAAGGCCCTATAACTATGCTGGTCAGTCCCTGATGAGCAGTTCTGGGGTCCTGGGCTGGACTGGGCTCAGTACCTCTGTGTCCTGTGAGGCTGGCCGGATGTTGCCCTGGTGGGTTGCGCTGAGTTGCAGGACTGGGAAGAGCTGGATCCTGCGTGCAGCTAGTGAGTCTCTGTTCATGTTTTTAAAAATCCACTTTCTCTGTTCTTCAGAGTAATTTCTATCATTATTTTCATTATTCTGTCTTTCCTCCATTTTGGTATTGAGCTCATCTATTGAGATTTTCATATCAGTTATGGTATTTTCATTTCTAAAATTTCCACTTGATTTTTCATTTCATCTTTTTTCTTTGAAGAAGCATTCCATTTTTGTTTTCATTTCTTTCAAGCATATATAATTGTATGTCTCTTGGCGTCTCTTGATTGTCTCTTTTCATGAAGATGATCAGGGATTTTTTTATTGTTATGTGACTCTGGGTCTTCAAACCCTGTTTTAGCCAGCTATCTTTCTTTGAAAGAAATACAAGCTGGGAGACTGACAGGGTGTACTGGCTCGCTGCTGCCGGGGTCAGTTCCCCTTGGTTGATATTTCAGTTCATATCTTCTTACCATGGAGTGGGTTGGGAATTCTGACCCTTGTGCAGTCTCCACTGATACCACTGCTGGCAGTAGAGGAAGTTTTCATGCCTCACTAGTGCTCTCTGCTCATTCCTTATTGCTTCAGTAAAGGGACAAGCCATGGCTCCCAACTTAGGCTCCACTGACATCAAGATGTGAGAAAACCTTGTTACCAGCTAAATTACACAAAAGTTCCACAACTGTATCCGACTTTTTCATACACCATCATGGCACGATGTGGAGGTGCCTTGTTACAGATTCCCAAGAATGGAACTTCAGGCTTCTCATTCAGTCTTTGCCGGGGGTGGTGGTGGGGATAGATCTTTTCTTAGCCACTCGTTTAGGGTAGAATGCTTATTAAAAGTTTTCTGACTCACCAGGCTACCCATTACCTGCTTCTTTGCCTGAAGTGGTGGGCTTTGTTGGGCTGTGGTGCCCATGTTTGTTGGTGTTTCTGGGTCATGGTCATGTTCAGCTGACTCTGGAGTGCATGAGGCAGAAAGGAAAGGCAGGACACTCGTCACTGTATTATTCTTTGGGTCCCAGAAGTCCCACCAGTGTGCCTGCCTCTTTTCACCTTTATATCTCCTTACGTTTCTTTTTTACTTTTTATTAGTACATGATGATCACGTTTAGTTTGTACATGTACATAACGCATCATAGTTCTTCTTTTATCCCCTTCTCTCTTCCTCCATCTCTTGGTTTCCTTCCCACTTGCAAACGTTTATTGAATATATAATATTTAGAGCTTTTAGTTGTATTTAATGTGAAGAATTAATAAAGTATGTTTATTTCATATTCTTGAAAGTAGGAGGTCTTTGGTGGTGATGTTATCAGAGGTTTTTCTAAATCTACTGAGATGTTTTAAAATTTTTTGATGTATTAATTTGAATTGTTGATACATCATAGCTCATTAATAGATATTCTAAAATAAGCTAGTTCTTTTTGAAAAGATGTTTGTAATAGGTTATAGAAATATCTATATGCAAACTAGATGAATATCTTATAGAAGCCATGAGTATTTTATTGATTGCTTCATTTATGTGGCACCTCCAAGCCTGTGTATTTAAAAGTGTAATTGTCAGAGTTGTCCGGGTTGGGTTCAAACTTGAGTTGCAGCAGCCTCAGCCTCCCAGAGTGCTGGGATTACAGGAATGGGCCACTCTACCTGGATCAGCATGTATTTTAAAGACGATTGTTTGTTATCAGATTTTCACATGCAAGGGTACCCCATTTTCATTTCCTCTTTTTTCCCCTATCATTTGAAAATTGAGAAGACTAGTACCCAGCCTGTTCTGATACTTGGTTTATTTTCCTCATGAAATGGCAGCCTAATTGTTGCATTCGATCAGAGCAAACATCTTCTAGTTCTTGATTTTGCTTTCTCTCTCATTATTTTTAACTGAATACCTGTACAACTTTTTCTCATTTAAGTCTTTGCTGTGTTTTTACCAATACTCTCTTCCTATAAACAGAACTCTCGCTTCTGCTTTGCCTTCCCTCATCACTTTGTTTCACCTTTTGTTGTTGTTTATTTATCTCTATCTCCTATTTATTTGTTCACACAAATGTAAGCTCCATCAGAACAGGGGTGCGGGGTGAGGGAGGGAAGCATCTTGTTCACTCCTTTATTTGAGAGCCCTGAACAATATTTGGCATTTTGTAGAGACTCAGTAAATGTTGTTGGGTGAAGGCATTGATAAAAGAACGGAGTCTATGATGCATAGATGGCTTTGTCTCTACACCCTTCCTTCTAACTTGTCATCAGGACGTCATGCTTTGTTTCAGGTTGATGGTATGAAGCTTAGGTCTTAAGAGATAAAATTAAATTTTTTAGAGAAATACTCTTATGTTTATAACAATCTCTCAGAATGAAAATTTATTTCCACCTTGATATGATATGTATTATGTAATTATGGTGCATGTTATAAATAGTATGCTAATGAAGGACATGGCAAAGGATGCATAAAAGGTTTAATTGCAAGTCACCACTGCAGTTGAGTCCAACCGTTCTGCATAGAGCCATTTATCACAACTGACAGCCAGGAGAGGAGAACAAGCAGCAGATTCTGCCGTGAATCGCCGTCGCTCCACCCATCTCACCCTGTCATTTAGTTTACAGTCCTTTTGTTGGCTGCAGTCATTCCCAGAGGACATATTTATCACCATAGGAGAGAACCCAGATGACATCAGCAGCAGCACTTACAACTTTGCGATGTGACCCAATAAATAACGTGTGCTCAGGGTGTGCAAGTTGGAAACATCCCCTGGTCCTACCGAGAACCAAGCACAGTTCTCAAGCCTTGGCCTTACTTGGGAGCTGGTTAGACATGCAGGGGCTCAGCCCCTACCCCAGCCCTGATTTTCACAAGATCCTGGTGGTTTTGTGGGCCTTGAAGTTTGAGAAGCACTGGTCAGTGCGACATCTGACTAGTGCCCAGAGTTACTATCGCCTTGGGATATGATTTAAGGCCATCATACTACAAACACAATCTAAAGCAAGAAAACAAAGGTATTCACTTCTCATATAAGAGATAGAATAGTAATAAAAGTTGAAAGAACACACTGATTTGATCCAGGAAGATTCACGGCTTCCAAGTACTTATTTATAAATCTCTTTGCATTCCCTGCAAGATGGGTGTTACTCCTGTTTTCAGCAGTACAAGCTAATGTTCAGGAAAGTGACAACTCTCTGAAGGTGACTCAGCTAGTAATGAAATAAAGGTCACCAAGAACAACACAGTTCTCCTTTACCTCACACAGAATAAAAAAGAGTTCTTTTTATTCTCCCTTCCTTCTTTCCTTCCTTCCTTCCCTTCCTCCATCCTTCCTTCCTTTCTTAGCTTCCTTTCCTCCCTCCTGTCTTCCTTCCCTGCTTCTTTATCTCTTTCACTGATACACTGCTAAACAAAGCATGCATTATCTTCTCATGGCTGAGTCCTACTTTCACTTCATAAGGAAGAGTACCGAACAGATTATTTTTAGATGATTCCTTGCAAATCATGCATTTCAATCTATCTAAAAGGCCTCTGCCTCTGGTGAATGTTCCTGCCAAATCCAGTTAATGTTACATAAGATTGAAACTAAGTGCATATTTGGGATCAGCCCAAGGAGTCCTCAGCATTGTGGCAATCAGGAGAAACTTCCCTAGTTAAGTGGTGACACTTAACTTTGGCTTATATCTTAAATATGTGCTAATGTTCTTTAAAAAATTTTTGTTTGAACATTTTGAACAAAGAAAAAGTTAAGAATTTTGGGAGTTCTAATAAATTGTGAGGATTTGAGAAGAGTGATGGGCATATGTAATAGTTCCCTGGAAATATTTTTAAGAGATACAGGAAAGGGTTGGGATATACTCAGTGGCACAAGCGCCTGTCTGGCAAGTGCATGGTCATGAGTTTGAGTTCCATTACCAAAACAAACAAACAAACAAACAAAAAACCATGAGAAAGTAGAAAGTATCTTCCCTAGGTATTTGTGTATGTGTGTGTGATGAAGATAAAAGGTCATGCATATATGTATACATACTTGATTGTAGTACCTATTTAGACAGATTTTCTTGAGGCTTTTAGTGCAGATTCTGTGTGCTTTGCCCAATATCTCGGCAGAATGTATGGAAGACTGACATTGACAGCACTGAGTAAATTATACTTTTGTAAACAAAATTATCAATGTTTCAGAGTATACTTAAATGAACTCCAGACTACCATAAAGACTTGTGTTTTTAAATGCTTCCAGCTTTCATCTGGAGATGTTTTATAAAAAATAATGGAAGAGCTGAAGTCCTTAAAAGCTTATCACTCCTCTACAAAACTCATAATAAATGGCTGTTGTAAGTACATGAAATATTACATATAACAGATTTATGAAGTTTGTTTATGTTAAGTATCAATAACCAGTTATGTTTAAAAATCTGAAATCCAGTTTTGAGAGAACACAACTTAGGTATCCCCTACGGTCTCATGAATATACCAGAGATTGTAACTTATAAAAATACGGCTTGAAGAAACAATAGTTGATATTCTGTACATGCGCTAGTAAGTCTCCAGGGCCCAAGGAATGTATAGTGTACACAAAGGTACATCATATGAATTCTTTATATAATCTGTATTCAGCCATATTTCATCAGCAATCATTTAATTAAAAATTGGAGCACTTTAGGAGGTACATAGCTTATTGCCATTGTTTAATATTTGTTTTATGACCAACAAGGACGGGGTTGTGGAAACCAGCAACTTTTCTCCTGGGAAATAGATACAATCAGAACCATCAGCCCCAAGAATACATAAAACAGCATCTAAATCACATTTATCTCCCACCAGAGGACCACAAACACAGTAACTGTGTCTCCAGAATTAAAAATTAATAGCCATAAAAGGGACTATAAAAGGGGTGAAAAGGATGTAGGTTTTGTAACAACATACAAAGAGTACCTAGAGGCCCATTTATTTGCATTTTGGAGAAGTTACTGAGACGGTCCATTCCATTTTATTGTTGCTAAATGAAAAAGTCTTGTTTGTAAAAACCAACATGAACTTGCTTAAGCTTTGTTTTGAAGCAAGAGAATTTTAGCATGAATTTCTAGATCTACTGACAGTAAAATGTAGTCAGTTAATCACAAAATCCATTTTGTAATGCTTGAATATAATTTTATTGTGTCAATGTTCCTTTTGGTTCTTGTTTTGTGATTGTGAAATCAAATATTGGCTCTCACAGGAAAGGGATTCAGAAACGTTGAACTCTTTGAAGATCTTTCAGGAACACAGTCACCAATTTATTTCCTATAGTTTCCTTCTTTAGGTTTGTATGAGTAATAGTTTGTAAAATATATATTTTGAATTTGCTTAAAAGACTGATAAAATTGACTCTTTTTTTTTTTTTTCCTACTCGCCTGTTTTTCGCGCGGCCCCAGCCTGAGCCTGGCACCCGCCCTCCGGGCACCGAGAGCTGTGCTACCCCTCGGTTCTGGGGAGCTCGGGGCAGATGGGCAAAGCTCGAGGGGACAAAATTGACTCTTTCTAAAGAAAAAGAGCCTCTGATCTTAAAATGAAAGTAATGCAATGATAATATTTTTAATTCATTTCATAATACACTTGCATAAAATTTATCCCTTCAGAGATATTTTCACAAGGCTACAATTTTAAAGAAAATAGTAACGTTTTTATCACCTCTGCTCAGCATGGTTCTGAGAGTCTCGGCCAGGGCATTCAGACAAGAGAAGCACAGGGAATCCATGTTGGAAAGGAGGAATTCAAGTGGCTCTTATTTACCAACAACATGATCTTGTATATAGATTCCACCAAAAAACTGGTGGAACTAATAAATGAATTCAGTGAAATTTCAGAACACAAAACCAATTTACAAAATCAGCAGTGTTTCTATATGTGGAAATAGTTAGCTTTCTGGGAAAGAAATCAAGAGAGCAATGCCATTTACAGTAACTATGAGGCAGGCACTGCAGTGCATGCCTACATCGGTGAGCTGCGCAGGAGGCCTCAATGAGAGGAATACAGAATCAAGGCCAACCCGGGCAGCCTAGCGAGACCCTATCTTGAACTCAAAAATAAAAGGGTTGAGGATGCGGTGCAGTGTGAGAAAAAAAATAGCTACAAAACAATGATTAAAATACTTAGGAATAAACAATCAAGGAGATAAAATATCTCTGCAATAAAACTACAGAACACTGAGGGAAGAAACAATAACATTATTACAATGCTCATATCACTGAAAGAAATCTTCAGAGTCAATGCACTCCCCATTTATGTAACAGTGTCATCCCTGACGGAAAGAGAAAAACAACCCCGAAATTCATATGGAACCGCAAATGACCTCCAGTAGCCAAAACCATCTTGAACAAAAAGAACAAAGCTGGCTGGAGGCATCACATTACCTGACTCAAAATATACTACAAAGCTGAAATAGCTTAGCTCTGGCATAAAAACAGACACACAGACCAATAATACAGAATAGGGAACTACAGAGTAACCCCATGCATTTATTATAGTCAACTGAGTCTTGACGAAAGAGCCAGTGGAGAAAGGATAGCCTCTTCAATAGATTGTGCTAGGGAAACCACCCTTACATATGTAGGAGAATGAAACTGACTCCTGGCCCACACCAGTTACAAAAGTCAATTCAGAATAGATTACAGACTTAAATATAAGACACGAAACTGTGAACTATTAGAAGGAAACACGGAAGAAACACTGCAGGACATTGACTTGGGCAAAGATTTTTTTGGATACGATTTCAAAAGTACAGGCAACAAAAGCAAAAATTGACAAATGGGATTGCATCAAACGAGAAAGCTTCTGCACAGTGAAGGAAACGATGGGGTAAAGATATGTAATATTTTATGAAAATATTTATATGAAAATATTTTCAAACTCTAAATCTGACAAGGGGTTAATATCTAAAATATACAAAGAATTCAAACAAGAGCAGAACAAAAACAAACAATCCACTATAAAAATGGGCTAAAGATCTTAATACAGTGGTACCTTGGTTCAGGAACTTAATTCATTTCACGATTCTGGAAAAGATGACCGCATTACCTGACTCAAAATTCAGGTTCAGGCGGGAAAGATGGCTGCTGTCTTGTTTATTACCTGATGGAGAGTTTGCAAACAAAAACAAAATTTTGCCCATGTTTCTATTTGCTAACCAAACTATTCACAAACAGAAGCATTTGTAAACTAAGGTACCACTGTATATTCTTCTTAAAGAAGACATGCAAAGACCAACAAATATATGAAAAACTGCTCCATATCACTAATCATCCAGGAAATGTAAACTACAGTGAGATACAATTTCACTCATTCAGGATGTCTATTACCAAGAAAAAAAGGCAAAAAATTAACAAAGCCTTCCCAAAAAGGAAATGTCATCAAGGATGCACAGAAAGGGAAATTTTCTACATTGTTGGTGGATATGTAAATTAGAATAATTATTAATGAAAGCATTATAGAGGTTTCTCAAAAAACTAAAAACAGTTCTACAGTATGACCCAAAAGAAATGAAATAAGCACTCAAAGAGACATTTACATACTCATGCTTATTGCAGCATTATTCATTTTTTAAAAGAGAATTAACAACAACAACAACAAAAATGATACAGGATTTCAAAACAAGATGGTAGGAAATTAATGATGGTTACTATAATGCATACTGTTATTTTCAAAATAATTGCTCAGATTACCAGATTTAGGCATGCAACATTGATCAAACAGTATAAGCACTAACTGTTCCTTTCCATGAACTATTAGAATTAGTAATACAATGATCTTAGCCATATTGTAGCATTATTCATAAGAACCAAACTATGGAATAAAGCAAGTGGTCTGGGAATGGATGAATGAATAAAGAAAATGGCAGCAGACTGCTTAATTCACTGGAGGAAATTTCAAGGTAGCCAAACATTCAGGTTGTGGTTTGGGGATTGTTTGAGGCTTTTAGCCAGATCTACATCATGAATCAAAACAAACAGTGCAACAGAATGATTTAAAACATTTTGAATTTGGCCACGAAGGAAGCTTCAGTAAAGTTGGGTCTGCAAATATGGAGCAATGGAAAGGTTGGTTGCAAAATAAAATAAAATAAAATAAAATAAATTAGCGTTAAAAAGAACCCAAGTAGTTTTCAATCAGACAACAAAAGGATGGTCCGAGAGCGTCACAGGAACCAGCTGAACTGCACCCTTGGGAGTCTCAAACTTGCAAAAATGAAAGATTTGACTTTGAGAAGAGAGCTCCAGGGTACCATGAATGGTGGCAGTCTAGAGAATGGGAATTGATTCCGTTCACTGTGCTCAGCCATCCAGGCATCCAGAGGCCTCTGCAACCTCCAGCAAGATGCAAAAGGACTCAGCTACTGCTCAGTCTAGCAGCAGATTTTAGGATCATTCACACTGGTTTCATGAGAATGCAGAATGCAGGAATTGTGGGGTCTGAGTGACTTCTACGTAGACTGCAGAAGGTCTGGGAGGCCAGGCAATGTGCCCTGAGGGGGCAGTGCCCGAGGGTGTGCGTGTGAAGCTGAAAGTGCAGTGGAGGCCCCAACAAGCTGGAGAAGCCAGGAATGTGGGACATCTGAGGAAAGCCATAAACACTGAGCAAAATCAGCCCAAAAGAGGATCCATGAGGGCTACAACCAGCAGCAATGCCATAGGGACAGCAGTGCCCAGGTGGTTGGGAGCTCACATCTTGCCACAGATTGCTCCGGTGCTGGATGTGGAGGTGTCAGAGTTAATGTTTGTGCTCCTGGTCTTGCTTTGATCTCAGTTTCTTTCTACCCTGTTTTTCTCTCCCATTTGGAAAGAAAATTCGCCACGTGCCTTTGTAAGTCAATAAAGTTTAACTTTCTTTTCTATTTTTATAGGGGCTTATAGCCAAGAGTTTGCCTTAAATCTCAGGGGAGATTTTGGACCCAGATTTTTCAGCAATGCTGGTATTGTTAGGATTTTATCAACTTTTAGAGATGAACTAAATGCATTTTGTTTAAAGAGATACACATCAATCTTTTGGGGGACATGGGTGAAATGTTATGGTTTATATCTAGATGTCCCCCAAAGCCTCATGTAATCTGAGGTGGGCCTTCTAAGAGGTGATGGATCAGGGGTGTTATTCTCATCAGTGGGTTAGTCCCTGATTGGTTCATACCTAAATGCTATGTTGGGAGTGAAGCCTGGTCAGAGCAGGTGGGTTAGTGGGGCGTGGCCTGGAAGGGTCTATCTCCCTCCCTCTGACTCTGACAGCTGTCTTCTTCCTGCCTGCCGTGGCATGAACAGTTCCCCTCTGCTCTGCCGCCCTGTCTTGGAGACACCTGATGATGGACGGAAACCTCTACAAACTGTGAGCCACAATAAAACTTTCCTCCTGTGTGGGTGTTGGTCATCTGCCTCAGCAAACAAGAAAATAACCAGGACAATACATTACTCTCCCAGCTTAGTGAGGGTATTAGAATAGTATACTTACCATCCAAGTTGGAGACAAAGAACTTGAGAAAAGACAGGTTAGGTGTTTGCCAGCATCCTAAGTTTCAACTATGTAACAGATCTTCTGTCTCCTGTGAAGAAACTGAAGTTGAAGATCTAGGAGACAGGCTAGAAACTGGAATGGCTCTGTGCGGGCAGGAGTGGGGATGAGCTGTCTTCTTAACACAGTCAGCACTGAGCTGATCATTTTCACAGCCTGGCTGTTGAATCTACTTCAGATTGCACTTGATACTGTAGTTTTGCACTTTTCATTTACAGGTCATTAATGCTTGTTAACCCAAAATAGACATGTCGCGTTTATTGCCGGTGCCCTCCAAGAGCGCCTCAGCTGTCAGGACTTGTGTCTCTAGCTGAGAGTGCTCTGAATACTTTGCAAGCCAACATGCTGGGTGGGGAAGTATATGACCCACACCCCTAGCGGCTGTCAACCAACATCAGGTGACAGTTGTACATAAATCCTCCAGATTCCTTGCCTTACTGATATAATTACCATAGTTTTCAATAGCTTCCTAAAGTTCTCAATCTTATGAAGCTCCAGTGACCACAGGGATAAGTTGGAAAATAATGAACTCTTTAATGGCTGATTTTTCTTGCTTTCTTCTTCACCCCTTCTTCATTCCTCTACCAGAGTTTTCTGAGATTATCTGTCACACTAAACTCTGCGTTTTGAGTCCCTAAGTCAGAGTCAGCCTCTGAGGAAGACTGACTGAGAGCCTGTGTTGTATAGTAGTTACTTTGATCTGAGGAGGAGAAATTATTACCAGCTGAGTTATCAGTTGAAAAGCATGCCAGGACTTCCAGAACTGAAGATTAAAGAGATGATGGAACTTTATGCTTGGGGCAGGTATGGAGGGTGGTAGTGGAGGAGTGGATATATGTTTAGGAAATCACGAAAACTTTAAGAATTTATCCAAAATAAAGCAGTTTAGGGGATGAGGATGTAGCTCAGTACAGTACCACAGTTGGCTGGCATGTGTAAGGCCCTGGGTTCAATTTGCAGCACCACACACATGCATACAAAGTTTAAAATTCACAAGTACAAGATATCAAAAAGTAGAGTGTTTAAATTAAAAAAAACCACCTTATTACATTAGAAGACATTGCAAAGAATAATGGGATATGTGTTTAAAGCCAGGGAATATATTATGTGCTTCGGGAATTAAGGGCAATGTTTACTGTAATAAAGTTTAAGATTTAAATATTCATAATATTTGTTGATTGCCCCTCATCAATCAACTGTTTATGGTAATTTCTGCCAAATTAAAACATTATGTGTACCCTCATCTGCCTTCTTGACAAATTGGGGCAGTGTGCGACTTCTGGATCTTCCCCAAAGGCAGAATGGACAGGAAAGGAACTGATTCTGGACCTCGAGCCATGCATAACTGAGCAACTAGCGACACTGGTGAAAGCAGACTTTCACAACTGTTTCAGAAAGTAGCAAGAATGGTGGGCTCAAAGCGGGGGGTTAATGATGAAGTGGCTTTTATTGTAAAAAGTATTTTAAAGTAATTTAAACATGCACCACGCTTTTAACATACACCCCACATACGTTTTGTGACGTTGCTCCTCGAAGTCTGGTTTGTGTGCGGATGATGAACCTCCAATTGTCTGTCATCGGTCTATGACAGGAATATATTGAAAGTAAGACACTTTCATAGCATATTGACATAATTCTGACATTTTTGGTGTATTTAAATATCAAGGAAGAGGCAGGAATGGGTAAAAATTGATCAATGAATTCTAAGATACAGGAGCAAGAAGTTCCAGTGTGCTATTGCACAGTAAGGTGGCTATAGATAATAATTATGTACTGTATGTCTCAAAATCCTGAAGAAAGAGATTTTAAATGATCTCACCAAAAAGAAATGACATGCTGGGCCCAGTGGCATAAGGCATAGTTTTTCTATTCAGGAGGCTAAGGTGGGAAGAGCACTTGAACCTAAGAGTTGAAGGCCAACCTAGATAATGAAGCAAGAGTCTGTCTCAAAAGCAAGTAAATAAGAGGCTGGGGTTGTAGTTCACTGGAAGAGTACTTGCCTAGTATGCAAACCCCCTGGGTTTGATCCGCAATGCTGGAAAAAATAAAAAATAAAAACAAGTAATGTTATAGGCCATAGATGTGCATTACCTAGTTAAAATATCACAGTGTATACATGTATCAAAATTCACATGGTACCCTATTAGTATGTATAATTTTTATGTTTTTATTTATCAGTTGAACTTAGTTTAATTAAAAATATATATCAGTCCACAACAGGTTGGCTGGGAGAAGCCTGATTCTTTAGGACAGTATTATGGTTTGGGTCTGAATGTCCCCCTAGAGCCTCATGCAGTCAGGGAGGTGGGGCTTCTAGAGTTTGTGAATGACTCATGGTCCAATGCTGGGATTATGGGTGTGAGTGCCACAGCCAAGTGGGTGTGGCTTATATACAATATAAGGGACAGGAAGAGTCTTCTCTCCACGCTCATCCCCTTTTGCTCCTGTTACCTGAGGCATTTTCCACTGCCATGAACTATTGCTCCTCTGCCACTTTGCCTTGGTGCCAGCTGCTTATAGACTGAAAAGACAGAAAAGTAACTGAGAAAGACAGATTGTTTGAAAATCATAGCTCTACAGAAATCCTTGAAGAAAAACAAAAACAAACAACAAACCCCAGAAAAACCCAGAAAGATTATTATCTGAGAAGTAAGTTTTTTGTTTTGTTTTGTTTTGTTTTTGTGGTACTGGGGATTGAACTCAGGGCCTTTACAAAACCACATCCCCAGCCCTTTTTAATGAAAAATTTTTTTTTAACTTTTGAGGAAAGGTCTTACTAAGCTGCACAGATTGGACTTGAACTTGCAATTTTCCTGCCACAACCTCCCAGAGTGCAGGCAATGACAGGTGTGTGCTCTGGATATACATGGTTCATAGGAGCACCTGGCGAACCAGAGGCAAAGTCCCACCCAAGAGACTGACAAGCAGGTCTCTCTGAAGGTACAGCTTTAACACATCCAAGGAAAGAATGAGTCAGTCAGGAAAGACTGACAGCAACATTCAATGAAAAAGAGGATCTGAGCTCCACCCTAGAGGGGATCACAGTTTAGTGGTGCTCTGGGAGAATTCCTCAGAACTGTGCACTAGTATTGAGTCACAACCTCCCTTCTGACTCTACCTTGGTTTCTTGAATGGGTCATCCACATGGCCCTCACACTAACCATGCAAAACAGCTGTCTTAGTTACTTTTCTCATTGCTGAGACAAAATTCTTGACATTCAACGTTAAAGGAAAAAGGTTTATTTAGCTCACAGTTTGTGGAGGTTTTAGTCCATAATCGGGTGGCACTAAGGCAGGGTGGCTCATGGCAGAGGGGCAACCATTCCTGGTGGCAGGAGACAGCAAAAGCAACAACAGAGAGTGCAAGACCAGCCTCTTTTTCCCTTATATTGCATCCATTCTACCAGGGTTGAGATGATGCCAATCTAGTGGACTGATCCAGCAATCACCCACCCTTAATCCCAGCACTAAATTAGGAATCAATCACACACTCTAGATTCGGCCACTTCCTAAAAAACCCTATGACTGCATGAGGCTTTGGGGGGACATCTAGACACAAAGCATAACAATGAGTTACCTTGGCTACCTCACGGTTGCATTCCCATGGTTTGGTTTTTTTATGTCAACTTTAAACTGACTAATCCAGGCACCATCATGTTCTCAGTATTTAGAGTGTTAAAAGTCCTTAAGTCATCATTGAATGTAACTCATTCTTTTCAGTGGCCATATCCATATCACAGCTCAACCAGCTCCTATCAAGGACACTTATATCATTTCCAATGTAAGATGACAAATAACTTTGCAATGAACATTTACTCTGCTTCCCTGTATGCATACATCTGTATCTAGGGTATAATTTCCTACCAATACAGCTTCAATTTTTAATTCCAAGATTTCCTTGACAATACAAACAGTTTTTGGAAGGAAAAGGAGAAAATATTATTTCATGTGAAAAGATCATAATATCAATTTTATTCTAGAAAGAGGAGACAGAACCCCTTCTTCACTGCTTTCAAGTTTATCTCCAGCAAATCGCATTTCCTTATCCTTGTAGCACAACATATTCTCTTATGTTTGGAGAACAATTTTTGGGCCTTTTAAAGCAGGTATAATCAGAGGAATTTGGAGTTCTCCAGAGAATTTGACTCATCATTTTCTTCAGGATATATTATCATCACATACTTTCCAATGTGAGTTTTTTCCTTTTCTCTCCAAACATGTAAACTATAGATGGAAAAAAAAAAAGCGGGAAGGACAAGACTCCCCAACTCCCCATCAATTGTTTTTATCACAAGAGACTTGATGACAGCCTTTGTTCACTAGGTATGTGGTAACACCCACTAATTTGGAGCCTCAAGTGGTAGGGCAGCCTAAGAGATGAGAGTTCCCTGACCTTATTAAGAGATTCTTTTAAAGCGTCACCGAGCGAAGACCACTCAACACGCCTGCTTGCACTGCCTTGTACTGAATTCTACTTTAGGACAAATGCTCGTGTTAATGCAAGATCCATTATGTTCCATAGGCCAGAATGAATCTTTTCCTTTGAGAACATGCCACTGTATTAACCAATTTGGACATACACAGCAGAGGGCAGAATTGGGCTTGGAGTAATTAATTTGTAATTAGCCAGCTAAACGAGTGTGCTTATGAATGCTCATGTGCAAATATACTTGCTTTCAAGCCTTTCCCTCCAGCCTCCGGTGTCGGTTACATTATTCTGGCTGTGTGGAAGAGGACGGAGGGACTCTGAGAATTGTGGAACCCTTAGGATTTCTGCACTACTATTTTTTCTTAACTTCAAAAGAATTTATTTTTCAAAAATAAAATTCCCTTTGTAGTCATCACCAGTTTTGAAATTCAGCAGCTGTGCTGGAACACTGTGTTTCCCGGAGAATCTGCTCTCTTTTTCCCAGAGCAAACGAGCTCTGCGTCCCTGATTGCTTGGTAAAGACTGGCTCCCCAAGGTTACTCGGTCTTTAGTACATGTAGTTTACCTGATTAGCTGGCATTAAAGCTAATATAAGACAAATACTCGTGAGAGAGAAGAGTGCCCGTAACTTTAATAATGCTCTGGGGACTATGGACGACCTCACACCTTCAGGCCAGGCACTATCCAGCCATACCCCACAACTTGTGAATTTCAATTATTTGTTCAGAAGGGCCATTCATAATTGGCTGGTGTAAGCCTGCCTTTAGGATGCAAAGCAGAAGACAATGAAAATGCTACCAGGGCGAATTAGGGCAGCAGCACTTAAACATGTAAATGAATGAGGCCTTTTTTCACGGCTACCCCATTCTATTCTGAGAGGTCTCTGTGTGGTGACATCAAAGACGGGATTATGGGAGGAGATAAAAACTTGATCTAATGTCCATGTTTGAAGTCATGAAAGTCCTTCTTTCTCCACAGCAAAATAACCCTCTCCATAACACACACACAAAACCCGGGGTCCAGGTGCAAGGGGTTGGAGTGGGCTGAGGGTGGGTGGGGGGCGCTGCTAGAAGGCCGCCGTTTCCTTGGGCTGCACGAGTAACAGAGCTAGAGTCCTGCCTGGTCAAATGTGCTAATAGATTGTTTGCAGGCCAGGCTGGCTTTGTTCTGCAAATTAATACGTTAAGTCTTTCTTTTAAGCTCTTGTGATATTGGCAAGGTTCTTTAATGATATTTTAGTAGGGTTTTCTCACTATCAGCGAAGGCTAGAACAGATTTTCTTGTTGTTGTTGTTGTGTGGAAAGGAGAGTATTCTCTAACTTCAACACCATTAACAAATATATCCTTGAATGTTATTTGGCAATCAAATTTCCTGCCCAGTAATAAGTTATACTATTTACATCCATCCTGCACCAATGGGCTACAAAGCATATGCATTCACATTACAATAATAAGCTTACAGATGTCTAATAAATAGTTTTTCAGGGTGAGGTAAGAGCTTGCCAGAGGAAAGTGTATCACAGGTATTACATTCCTTGGAATTCATAGAAAGTGGGCTGAATAGAAACCTTGGTCATTTAATAAATTGGTGCAGTTGCTCTGCCTGGCATTACTGCAAGAAAGATTTATTTTCAAAACTCTGCAAGCAATGGACCCATGACTTTTAAAACCTTTAAGCACTAAATCAGCATTCAAGTGGCTGGTTAATCTCCCAAGGGCCCAAATGAAGTGCTGTGGCCTAGATTATAACAGACTGACTGTTAGACAATTCCTGAAGTCTCAGACCTAGCAAGCATGAGGCACAAACAGAGTCTATAGGCAGCGACTGCTGTGTTGGAGCCCTCTGCACCTTCTTCTGTTTAAAAAATTTGTTTTTACTATTAGTACGTCTCAGGGAGTGGCTACATATACACATTACAGCTTCTTTCTTTCTTTTTTTCCCTTCTCACCCCTTCCTTCCCTCCTTCTCCAGTTGCCATATCGCATTTTTCAATCTTGTTGGTATTATTAATCCCAGCTCATGTCAAGGCATCTCATGTCTATAGTCACGGAGGTTATTAGGTTCCTGTGCATGGCACATCCCTATTCCACTTACTTCCCTTCCCCTCCTCCTCACCTCTCGCCCTTGTTCCCTTGGACCACTTCCCTATTGTAAGAGATCTGTCCCTTTCTCCCTTTCTATCTATCCTTTACCATTTTCTTTCTTTGTGCTTTGCCTCACTCAAATGAGAGCTCCCTTACAGTATTTAAGCTTACGTGTCTGGTGCATTTCACTCAGCATTATATTTTCCAGGTGCATCCATTTTCCTACAAATGTCTCAAATTTGTCATTCTTTATAGCTGAGTAGTATTAAATTATATATAACACCACTTTTCTTTTCCCAATTATCTGTTGATGGGTGTACGGGCTGCTTCTAGGATTTAGCTGTTATAAATTGTGTTGCTATAAACACTGACATGCATGTATTGGTACAGTATGATGACTTCAGCTCCTTGTGGAAGATACTAGAAGAGGGAAGTTTGGGTCGCATGAAATTTCTAATTGCCGTTATTTGAGAAGTCTCCAAACTGACTTTCATAGTAGCTGTGCTATTTATATCTCCACCAACAATGCAGGAAGGTTCTTTTTTCACCATAGCCACACCAGCATTTGTTAATGATTGGCATTCTTTGCAGAATAAGATGGAATCTTAGGTTGTTTTAGTTTGCATTTTTCTAATGACCAGAGATGTTGAACATTTTTTCATATATTTGGTGACCAATGTATTTCTTCTTCTGTGAAGTGTCTGTTCACTTCTCTTGCCCATTTCTTGACTGAGTCTTCCATTTTAGGTGGTTTCAGATTTTTGAGTTCTTTGTATATATATTCTAGATATTGGTCCTTCATCCTGGGCTTCTTCCCATTCTGTAGGTTGTCTCTTCGCTTTATTAATTGTTTCTTTTGCTGTGCAGACGGTTTTCAGTCTGATATAATCCCATTTGTTGATTCTTGTTGCTATTTCTTGTGCGATTTCTTGAGGTTCTGTTTAGAAAATCCTTTCCTATTCTTAGGTGTTTTACCTATTTTGTCTTCCAGTAGGTTTAATGTTTCTGTTTTGATGTTTAGATCTTTGATCCATTTTGTTTTTACTTAGTGTATGGTGAGACAAAAGGATCGAGTTTTAATCTTCTGAAAACAGCTCATCAGTTTTCCCAGTGCTACTTGTCGAATAGTCTATCTTTCCCACACCATGTACTTTTGGCCCTTTTGTCAAAGATCAAACAGTTGAATATGTCTGGGGGGGGGGCAATTTCTGTATCCTCAGCTCCACTGATCCACATATCTGTTTTTGTTTCAGTACCGTGACATTTTTGTCACTACTGCTTTGTAGTACAGCCTGAAGTCAGGTGTTGCTATGCCTCCTGCTTTGCACTTGTTGCCCAAAATTGCTTTTGCTATTCTGGGTCTCTTCTGGTTCCATATAAATTTTAGGATTGTTTTCTCTAGTTCTGTAAAGTATACATTTGGTATTTTGATTTGTACTGCATTGAACCTGTATAGCAGTTTGGGGAGTATGGCCATTTTGACAATATTGGTTCTGCCTATTTGGGATTAGGGGATATCTTTCCATTTTCTGATGTCCTCTTCAATCTTCTTCTTCAGAGTACTGTAGTTTTCATGGAGGTCACTCAGCAGGTATTCCTAGGTTAATTCCTAGGTATTTAATTTTTCTTGAAGCTACAGTAAATGGTATTTTTTCAAAAATTCAGTATTTATTGGTAATTTTTATGATACAGAACTTTGCAAGCTATAAACAGATGCCACCTTTAACAAAATTTTCAATAAGAAACGTACTGAAAAGTGTAACATCACAAATTCAGAAATACTACAGAGATGCATACTACTTTAAGTGCTATTCAACATTTTTCTGGACATTCTGATTAACAAAATAAAATAATAAAAAGAAACAATGATGTTATCACTTCTTGTTGGATTTTTCCCTTAACTAGTATATAGTGACACTTTTTGTCTTCTAATCAGTTTTAGCTTGAAGTTTATGATGTCTGATATTAGAATTGCTACCCCTGCTTGTTTTCAGGTTCCTGCTGCATGAAATGTTGCTTTCTATCCTTTAGTTTTTAATGTATGTATATCTTTTTAGTTCAGTTGAGTTTTTTGAATGGAACTCATACTTGGATTCTGTTTCTTTTCTTTTCTTTCTTTTTTTGATTCATCCTGCCAATCTGTGTCTTTTAATTGGTGAGTTGAGGCCTTAACATTGAGAGCTATTACTGAGATAAGTTGATTGTTTGCTATAATTGCCTTCTTCAACTGTCTGTGAATTCTTTATTTTTCTTTTTCTGATGCTTTTTGTTGCTGCTTATTTTCTGACCTCACTAGTTCCCATGGTGTTTTTTAGCTGTGTGTTTGTTATTTCTGTTGAGATATTTTTACAGTTTTCCTAAGAGCTGGTTTAGTGATCATATATCTTTTGAGCTGATCTTTTTCATAGAAATTCCTTATTTTTCCATCTACTTAGAAGAATAACTTTGCTGGATAAGTTAATCTACGTTGGAAGATATTTTCTCTAAGGGTTTGCAGTACTTTACTCCAAGCTCTTCTGGCCTTTAGGATTTGTGTTGAGGGGTCTGCCATGATTCTAACTGGTTTACCTTTCTACATGGCATTTCTTTTCTGGGATGCTTTTAAAATTCTGTTTTTTTGCTGAATATTTGGTAATAATAAGGATATGTCTTGGTGAACTTCTTCTTTAAACTTTATTTTAAAGAGAACAAAGTGGCTTGCAGCCAGACTCAAAGTCCTGGTGGTGCCACACTCTAGAGTGCGCTACACCTAGCTGCCTGGGTCCCAGAGATTTCAACCCCCACCCCGTAAGGCGGAGGGTCCAGTGACACACTCCAGGAGTGAGCCCTCACTAGCTGCACAGAGGATTAAGCTCTACCCAACCAAGCTCTCAGCACAATCCATCAGGTGAAAGCCTGGCCAGCCTCACAGGACACAGAGGTACTGAGCCCAACCCAACCCAGAGCCCCAGAACCACTCATCAGAGAGTGGCCAGTGTAGCTGCAGGACCTTGGAGAATTTGAGCTTTGCCTATTGGAACACAAGGCCTGAGTTCCATTGTTCAGGGGTGCAGCCATGCAGCATTTGCTAGAGGTTGTGAACTCTGCCCAGCCAGGAGCAAGCACTGGCACCTTATGCCAGGGGCATGCCCGGGTTTGCCCTGTGCTCCAGAGGCTCTGAAATCCTCACAGCCAGACTCAAGGTCCTGGCAGTGCCACGTTCTGTGATGCACTTCGCCTAGCCGCCTGGCTCCCAGAGATTCCAACCCCCACCCAGTAAGGTGGAAGGTCCAGCAACACAACACAGGGGTGCATCTCTGCTAGCCACCTGGGTTGCAGAGGTTCTGAACATTACACAGCAAGGTTCTAGGCCCCAGCAACAAGCTCCAGGAGTGTGACCCTGCTAGCTACAGGAAGGATACAAACTTTGTCCAGCCCAGTGTCCCAGAGCAACCCAACAAAGTACATCAGGGGAACACATGGCCAGCCTCATAGACCACAGAGCACAAGGATCCAGCACTATAGTCTGGGGGTGTGCCCCCGTTAGCCACTGGGATACTGGAGGGTTGAAGCTTTACCCAGCACAGTGTTTCAGTGCACTCCATCTAGAGGCTTCCTGCCCAGACACACAGGTCCCAGAAGAAAATGACAAAACAAAAGACCAAGAGGCAGTCTCAATCCCCCAGCCCACCAAGAACAAACCCAAGAGACAATGAAATGGAAGACATTCAGAATCACACAACTGAACTTTCTGAAATGTTAGCAAATGAAGTAAAGAAACAATTCCATGAAGCTATAGAGGAACTCAAGTCAGAAATAATCTCTCAGCTCAAAAATGAAATGACAATCATTATGAAAGAAATGTTTTGTGTATCTAAAGAAGATCAAGATAAAAAATAGAAGAACATAAGAAAATCATGGAAACTTTGAATGAACAAAATAAGACACAAACAGAATGCAAGAAAGAGATTCAAAGGGAAATTCAGGAAATGAAAAATTCCATGGAAAGTTGGCAAAACTGCTTGAATGAAGCTGAAGATAGAATCTCAGACCTTGAAGACAGCATGGAAGCTTATGATCATGAAAGAAAAGTTCTTTTAAAAATAACAAGGAACCAGGAAACAACAATTCAACAGCTGTAGGATGATGCCAAAAGAAATAACATAAGATTAATAGGTGTCAATGAAAAAGCAGGGGTCAATATTAATGACCTCTGAAAACTATTTGCAGAAATAATAGCAGAAAATTTTCCAAACATGGGAAGAGAATCTGATATACAGGTAAATGAGACATTCAGAACACCAATTAACCATAACCAAAATAAATCTTCACCCAGGCATATAATAATTAGGGTATCAGAAATACAGCACTGGAACAAAATGCTAAAAGCTGTCAGAGAAAAGAAACAGATCACCTAAGAAGGAAAGCCTATCAGAATCACAGAAGATTTCTCAACACAAACCTTCAAGTCAAGAAGAGCTTGGATTAAACTATTTCGAATCCTGAAAGAAAATAACTTTCAACCCAGATTGACGTATTCTGCAAAACTATCTTCAAAAATTGACAGAGAAATAAGATACTTTCCTGACAAAGAACAACTGAAGAAATTTATGGCCACCAAACCAACACTATAAAGAGTACTGAAAGACACTCTAGAAAGAGACAAAGATAGCTACAATCTTAAGAACAACAACAAAAGGAAACCACTAAGCAGGGCAAACAATTAAACAGAAAATGTAGAAAACCAACAACAGAAAGATATCATGACAAGGATGAATCAGTACATATCAGTAATATTGATCAATGTAAATGGTCTCAACTCACCAATAAAAAGAAACAGACTGACAGAATGGGTTAAGAAACAAAATTCAACAATATGCTGTATACAAGAAACACATTTAACTCAAAACGAATTTCACAGACTAAAAATAAAAGGCTGGAAAACAATACTCCATGCAACAGGAACCCAGAAAAAAGCAGGGGTAGCTATTATGTTTGCAGAGAGTATGAACTTCAAACCGAAAATGATCAAAAGAGATAAAGAAGGTCACTACATACTTGTTAGGGGAAAACTTCAAGAGGAAGAGATTACAGTCATAAATATATATGCACCAAACATGGGAGCATCCAACTATATAAGACAATTCTTAATAGACATGAAAAACCAAATAAACAATAACACAGTTATAACAGGGGACCTTAACACCCTACTGTCATAGAGAAACAGATCAACTGAACAAAAAATCAGCAAAGAAATAACAGAACTGAATCAAACTTGTGAACAAATGGACCTAGTAGATGTGTACCGAGTGTTCCACCCATCAACATCAGAATACACATTCTTCTAAGCTGCACATGGGTCATTCTCTAAAATAGATCTTACACTAGTCCACAGAACATGCTTAAGTAAATGCTAAGGAATTGAAATAATTCCATGCATATTATCTGACCATAGCACAATAAAATTGGAAATTAATGACAAAAAACCCACAAAAACCCCATAAACACATGGAAATTTAATAATGCTCTCCTAAAGAATCAATGGGTCACAGAATAAATTAAAACAGAAATTAAACATTATCTAAAATTGAATGAAAGTGCAAATACAAATTACCTGTACTCATGGGACACAATGAAAGCAGTCCTCAGAGGGAAATCTATAGCACTAAACTCCCACATCAGAAAAATGGAAAGAACACACATCAGCAACCTAATGATGCACCTCAAACTTCTAGAAAAGAGGACCAAGTAACTCCAAAGCCCAAAGCAGGGAGGAAATTATCAAGATCAGAGCAGAAATTAATGCAATTGAAACTAAGAAAACAATACAAAGTATTAATGAATCGAAGAGTTGGTTCTTTGAAAGAGTAAATAAAATTGATAAACCACTAGCCAACCTTATCAAAAAGAGGAAAGGAAAAACTCAGATTCATGCAATAAGAAATGAAAAGGGTGAAATCACTACAGACCCGGTGGAAATACAGAAGATCATCAACACCTACTTCAAAAACCTTTACTCACATAGATTCGATAACACAAAGAAATGGACAGATGCCTAGAAACCTATGAATTACCAAAGCTGAATCAAGAAGATGTAAAACCACTGAATAAACCAATTTCAGCTAATGAAATTGAAAATGTAATTAGAACCTTACCAACAAAGAAAAGCCCAGGTCCTGATGGATTCACTGCTGAATTCTACAAGAAATTTAGGGAAGACTTAATGCCAACACTCCTCAAACTCTTCAATGAAACTGAAAGGGAAGCAAGTCTCCCTAACTCATTCCTGGAAACAAGTATTACCCTAATACCAAAACCAGAGAACGACCCAACCAAAAAAGAAAGTTATAGGCCAGTTTCCCTAATGAACATAGATGCAAAAATTCTCAATAAAATACTGACAAATAGAATACAGAAAGTTATCAGAAAGATTATACACCATGATCAAGTGGGATTCATCCCAGGAATGCAGGGATGGTTCAACATACACAAATCAATACATGTAATCCACCATATCAACAGGGCCAAGGACAAGAACCACATGATCATCTCAATAGATGCAGAAAAAGCTTTTGACAAAATCCAACACCCATTCATGATAAAAACCCTACAGAAAATCAGAACAGATGGTCTCTACCTCAACCTGATAAAAGCCGTATACCATAAACCAACAGCCAACATCTTTCTAAATGGAGAAAAACTGAAAACTTTCAACCTAAAATCAGAAACAAGACATTATCACCACTCCCATTCAATATAGTTCTGGAAACTTAGCCAGAGCAATTAGACAAGAGAAAGAAATAAAGGGAATAAGGACAGGAAAGGAAAAAGTAAAATTGTCATTATTTGCAGATGATATGATACTCTACATAGAAGACCCCCAAAAATCCATTAGAAGACTTCTAGAAGTAATAACCAGATTCAGTAATGTTGCTGGATACAAAGTCAACACTCAAAAATCAATAGCATTCTTGTACACAAACAACAAAGTCACTGAGAGAGAAATAAGGGAAACCACACCCTTCACTATAGCATCCAAAAAAATGAAATACTTAGGAATCAATCTAGCAAAGGAAGTAAAAGATCTATACAGTGAAAATTACATTACTCTGAAAAAGGAAATTGAAGAGGATTTCAGAAAATGGAAAGATATTCCCTGTTCATGGATAGGGAGAACAAACATCATGAAAATGTCCATTCTCCCAAAATTTTTATACAGATTTAATGCAATCCCAACTAAAATACCACTTGTATACCTCACAGAGCTAGAGAAATCATTCCTGAAATTCATCTGGAACCAGAAGAGACCTAGAATAGCAAAGGCAACAAAGGTAAGGCAGGAGGCATCACAATCCCTGACTTGAAACTATATTACAAAGCTACTGTGATAAAATCAGCATGGTACTGGAATCAAAACAGACCTGAAGATCAATGGAATGGATTAGAAAATACAGCCACAGCTACAAACACACTCAGCCACCTCATCTTTGACAAAGGGGCCAAACATGTACATTGGAAGAAAGACAGCCTCTTTAACAAATGGTGCTGGGAAAACTGGCTTTCCATATGCTGTAAACTAAAACTAGATCCATGTCTATCACCATGCACTAAAATAAAGTCAAAATGGATCAAAGATCTGAATCTTAAAACAGAGACACTAAATTTGCTGGAAGACAAAGGAGGTAAAAATCTTGATGACATTAGAATAGGCAGAGAGTTCATGAACAAAAATCAAATTGCACAGGAAACACTTCCCAGAATCGACAATTGGATCTTGTCTTACTAAAAATTTTTGCATGTCGAAGGAAATCTCCAACAGAGTAAAAAGAAAACCCACAAACTGGGAAAACATCTTAGCTAATTGTCCATCAAAGGACTTCTATCTAAAACATATAAAGTGATAGGAGTGACTGTGGGGGAGCTAAGTAAAGGGAATAAAAAACTTGGGAGGAGGAGTTTGTGTTTTTAAAAAAAGAATAAAGAAATATGATAATAATACTCTTTCAGTAGTTTTGAGGTGAATAAACTAGATAGGGGGCTAAGGCAAGGTAGAGAACCTAGGTACCTCTTAAACCAGAGCCACGGAAAGAACAAATACACAAAAGTAACAAGCTAACAAATACAGGGAGCCATAAAAGCACATGACACAACCGCACATTACTAAACAAATCACGAAACATACAAACATTTAAATCTATAAGATGTCCGATGGGTACACAAATTAAATATTCTAACGAGACACTTCAAATGTGATTCCCAAGTAGCTTCTTTGCCAGAAAGCCCGAATGCTCACACCCCAGTGTCTCCTCTGACACCTCCACTGCGACACTAAAGCTAATTCAGCCTCAAGACTTCTTCCTGCCAGGCTGCAGGAATTCTTGCAGTCTGATCCAGTCGAAGTTCTTGGGTTAGGAACTCTTGCTGTCTGTCTCCCTCAGTGTGGTGGTGGAATTGACAGACAGATTTACTAGCATGGAATTGTCCACTGAGTCAGCATTATTCATCTACAGTAGTAACAGACTAAGCCAGTATGTAGTGTGTGTCATAGCTATTTGAGAAACAACGTACCATGAGACCCTGTTTTGGGTCTCCCTTCAGTCTAGACAAGAAGTCCACAGTTATAGTGAAAGCATCATAACAACCTAAGTATTAAATCACATTAATTAAAGTGATGACTATGTCTCCCCTAATGGTGAAAAACAGCATTCAACAGTGATTTTATAGAATCAGTTACCTAAAGCCCAGGTAGCTGGGAACCAGGTAATGTGGGGGTGGAGGAGGGATGAGGAAAAGAAAAAGAAAAAAAAATTTTTTTTAAGTCTTTTGCTATGTGGTATGGGATGGAGGAAATAGGAGAGGGGAAAAGGATCCTCATGAAGGCAAAGGGATATTATATAGTAAGATGAGGATAACAGAAAAAACTGGGTAAAGAATTGGCAGTAAGAAATGGGGATGGGAAAAGATTCTATGACTGATGTAAATATTAGAGAAATAGGTAACAGGAGATAAAAGGGGGAGAAGAAAGAAAAAGAAAAAAATTCTGAGAATGAATAAGAAGTAAGAGAAAGATGTCAAGTGAAAAGATATGATTAAAAGTAGGAGGGACCTAAAAGGACACAGGAGAACTCCCTGACCATCTATAAACAGTATTGGAGGAGAAAGACTAGTCACCGGGGGCGGAACCCAGAGTGGTGCGCTTCTCTCCTTGGCTCCTCCCTTCTCCCTGCTTCCTGACCTCCATGAGATGAACAGCTCTCCTCCGCCAGACCCTTCCACCATAACTTTCCTTTTAATACTGATCCAAAAACAAAGCCATGGTTAATGATTTTGTGAGACAAGCATGATAATAATTACACTAGGGAAACATTTCTGATTTTATTTTATTTATTTTGAGATAGGGTCTTGCTGTGTAGTTCAGGAGGCTGGCCTTGAACTCACTATGTAGCCCAGGCTGGCCTTGAACTCGAAGTGATCCTCCTGCCTCAGCCTCCCAAGTGCTGGGATTATAGGCATGCACCACCATACTCAGCTTTGACTGATTTTATAATAAATACAGAAATTTGAATTTGAATCAGATATTATATGTTTACTAGGGAAATATTGTTACTCTTCTTACATATGCTAATGCTATGTGACACATATGGGGATGTATTATATTCTTAGGAAATGTATACTGTGATATTTTGGAGTGAAAGATACTGAAGTCTTTACATGTGACAAAGGTAATATGTACATGGGTGTTGAATCTGGACTTTTTGTTATGCCATCCTTTTAACAGTTTCTTCTTCTCTGTATGTTTACATTTTTTATAATGTCCTGTTGAAGAGTAAAAAATAAAATTCTGAGAAGTAGTATAAAAAAGCGCCCACACAAGGCCAGGCAGAGGTTCCATGGTGATAGTCCACATCAGAGAATGTCTCAGTTTGGACACAGAGAGGAAATTTGAGTCCTAGAAAGTTAGTGTGTATTTATTTATGGATCTTCTTCCCTGCCTAAAGGAGACAGAATTCAGCAACTAAATTTTAAGTGTAGGCCCCCAAGCAAACTTTTCAGAAAAGGACCTTTTAGCCTCTGTTAACTGCAGATGAACCGGCTCTCCAGTGGTGAGAAGGCTCCCTTCTCTCTGCATCCCCCGGCCCCTCCTCAGTGTTTATGCCTGGGGCAAGAAGAAGACATCTTATAAAACTCAGAGAAGCTCCTACAGAACGTGACATAGTTATTTAGTTGGTGGGGATGAGCAGGGCACTGGCATAATTATGATGAGCAAAGTTTTCCGAGGAAATGGTGGGCAGGGCACAGGCTCTGGAACTGCACCGCCTGGATTCCACACTGGACTCCTCCACTTGGTGACTGTGCCAAGTGGAAACTGTCTAAACCATGCTTTGTGCTTAGAAGTGAAGATAATGTTGGGATCTACCTTAGTGTTGTATGAAAATGAAGATCTGGTTAATTATGCATGTAATATTTTTGACACAGTCTCTAGAAAAGGCAAGTCCAAAATATTAATTATGATTGTCATCATAATTGTTACTTACCAAAGGGAAGTGAATACTTATGAATAAATTGGAAAGTAGACTTCAGTGGGGTCCTCAGAGCATCAACAGACAGAAGTCAGTTTGGGTCATTCAGTAATTAAGATCAAGTTGACTGTGAGTTTCTCTGTGTTCATGAGATTCTTGAGAATTCTTGCAACTCAGACCTGGTACCACCTCGGCCTTCAGCATCCTGAAGGAGGCTGAAATAAAGAGACTGAGGGTGCAGTCAACACCCACACCAGCAGTCGCTACAGGGGAGTGACACGCTGATTCCCTAGCTTGGTGCTGCAGGGTAGGCTGTTAGCATCTCTCAAGGGGGACTATTTTAGGGTGCTTTCCTGGCAGGTATGGAGGTATGAAGCCATTGCTAAATTAACTAAATGGTACCTGGGAAATGAGAACTGTCCTTAAAGACATTCTTGTATTTGTGGCCTGGGAGCTTTTTTCAATATTTTGGTGTTTCTAGCAGTTGCTGCGGCATTTTGTGTCATGAGTTTACTGATTGTGCACCAAACACTCAAAGATATCACTTCAGATTTTAAATGCCTGTATCATCTATCTATCATCTATCATAAATATAGTTTAGATATTTAGCTGTAAAAATAGCCACTTATATATTTCTGAAACCAATAACTTTTTTGAAGGATCGATTAATCAAATTTTTATTTTAAGGATTATCCTGAAATATAACTCCCACTTTCAAATTAGCTTTTAAATTTCTAAAGATTTATTTGATATAGAGTAAAATCTACATTATAGATGATGATATAATACTTCTCCCTGTCAATAACATAAGAATTTAACATCACCATGCCCAAGGCCCACAAATACATCCCCAGGACCACAAAAACAATCAAACAAACTCTTAAGGAAAGTTTCACACTACAAGAAACAACATCCTGCTATCCTCTGAGAGGGCTGAATATAAATATGACTGAGTAGGACACACTTTCTGTATTTGCCTCCCTAAAGAAAGGTGATAAATAACGTGAACCACACACACACAATCTGCTTTCCTTTCTTAATCCAGAACGTTAACATCAATGCTGCCTTAGTCTCGCTCTCTTGTTGCTGGGACACAACACCCAACACCCAGCACTTAGAAGCAGAGAGGCTTAAGTGGCATGGTGGTTGGCTGTCTTCAGGGCAGAAGCTGCACAGTGGATGGGTCGGACGGGAATGCTGACCCCTTCAGGTCGCCAGGAGGCAGAGGGTGAAGGGAGGATCTACTCGGCCATACCCGCAGTGAGCCTCCTCTCCTGACCCGATTCCTTCTTCTTCTAGCACATTTACCTAGATTACCCACCTCCATGACTCAGTCAGAACATCTAGATATAAACCGTAAGGAATGCAATATAATTTTTATAAAGTAAGTTGCTAAATTTGTACAAACCACTTATTTTCAACAGTGGTAGGTTGAGAGTCAAGCTTATCTGAAGTGATATTTATTTATCTACTCTTTTGTTTTATTAGTACACTTACTTTCAACAGTGGTAGGTTGAGAGTCAAGCTTATCTGAAGTGATATTTATTTATCTACTCTTTTGTTTTATTAGTACATGTTAGCAGTACATGGTGTTCACCCTCATTGTGTGGAGCTGGCACATGAACATGGCACATCTTAATTCCTTTTCTACATCCCTTTCCCTCCTCTGCTTCCCCTCCCTCCATCTCTTGATTCCCTTCCCATTTGAGAAGGATCTGTCTCCCTACTTCCTATTATTTATCTTTTGTTTTGCTCTTTATTTATACTTTGGGTTTCTTCTTCTTCTTCTCCTTCTCCTTCTGAGCTAGGGATTGAACCCAGGACCTGGTGCATGCTAGGCAAGTGCTCTACCACTGAGCTACATTCCCAGCCCCTGGGTTTCTTACGTGAGAGGAACCTTGTGATATTGAAGTTTGCATGTCTGATTCAGTGCACATAATATTACGGTCACAAGGTGCAGCCATTTTCCTACAAATGACTCAAATTTACTTTTCTTTAACACATGACGTTTGCGCTGGTATCACTGAAGGGTTAATTGTATGTTGTATGTACACACAGCTTACTTTTGTTTGTCTTTTCACATCACATTGAGAAAACTGCTGGTAACTCTTCTCCAAGGAAGTAAATACAAAGGATAAATGAATCTATGGTATAATAATTTTGGATGCAAATCCAGTAACCTGTTTAAAAGTAGATAAAGACAATGCCTTAGATAATTTTAATACTTAGTCTTGAAGGTACTTATCTTGAGTCATTAGGAACCTTGATCATATTAGATTTAAAATAAATTTGTTACAAGTTAAGATAGGTTAGAGTAATTTCCCTTCATCTAAGCAACTGAAGTAATAAGTATTAAAAGTAATAAAAATAATTTTTAATTATAAAAGACAAATAGGCAGTTCAATAAGATACTTTGATATCAGATCTTATTTTCCATACCACAAATGAGGTACTTTTAAGATCCTGTCTACTCAAGTTTGGATCTCTGTTTCCCAATATTTGAGGGTGATTATGGTTCATCACTTAACTGTGTTCTTTGTTCCCAAACTGCTTCTGGGTCCTGCCAATCATAGTGTGGTGGTTGACCTTGACTGTGGACTTCACTGGTGTGAAAGATGCCCGGGAGATGAGCCAAGCGTACTTTTGAACGCGCCCGGGTGTACCGTGCGGACGTGACTTGGGGCGTTGTATCTGCCCCCTGGCTTCTCCCTCTCCAGGCTCTTCCCTGGCGTGCCTTCCCAGATGCCACCAGGTGATAGCTGTCCTCCACCGTGTCCTTCCACTGGGATATTTCTGCCTTGAATGCAGTTGATCATGGTCTAAAACCATGAGCCCAAATAAACGTCTCCTCCTGTAAGTTATGAGTGCCAGGTGTTTTATCCAGGAACACCAAAGCTGACTAAGGCATAGAGCTGGAAGTGTGAGCCTCTGTAATGGTCGACATGCTGGTGATTTAAAATCAGCCATGGGCTGTTGGGCCGAGCTTGTGGACAGAACCAGGGTCGGGTCCGTGTCCCGCGCGGTGCCCAGCACAGCTCCCTGGGACCGGGAGGCCTTGGCCCCCACCCAGTAAAGGAGGAGACTCCACCTGCACGCCCCGGGAGGCCGCCCTTCCTTGCTGCGCACGGGACCCAGCCTACTGGGTCCCGCGATCCTGCACACCGCAAGAAGCAGCGCGAACCTCAGGGGAACGCCGGCCAGCCTTGCAGGACACAGAGCTACATAGATTCCAGAAGAAAATGACAAAACGAAAGACCAAGAGGCAGTCTCAGTCCCCCAGCCCACAAAGAACAAACCCAAGAGATACTGAAATGGAAGACAGTGGGAGTCACACAAATGGACTTTCTGAAATGATAGAAAATGCAATAAAGAAACAGCTTGATGAAGCTATAGAGAAAATCAA